>MU723143.1:0-119896 GCA_026770625.1 Nicotiana glauca
ATATATATATATATATATATATATGTATATATATATATATATATATATTTTAATTATAATTTCCAAAATAATGTCCGATTTTTCTGATATGGCCTTTCAACATTTTAAAGAGAAGATTTTAAGGCCGTGTCCACAAATTAAAAGAATTGACTCAGAGTGGTTGTTCTTGCAAAACAGTCTTCCGTCGTCCCTTTTAAGGACTTTAGGCTTATTTTAAATAAGAACAGCATCACCCGACTTATTTATAACAAAAATCAAAACTTTGATATTTTCGGCTATTTTTGCAAAAAGGTGTGGTTGGACCCATCAAGAGTTGCCTACGTATCTCACACGTGATGAGGGTCAAACTGGCGTAGTTCGGGCAAATTAACGAACTACTTTAAAACTAGACTCTTTTTTTTTTCATTTTTGGCATTTCATAAGCAAAAAGCAAGACTCTTTTTTTTCATTTTTATTTTTTGGCATAATAAAACTACTTTTCAAATGCAAGACTTTTTTTTTTTATTTTTATTTTTGGCATAATAAAACTACTCTCAAAAGCAAGACTTTTTTTTTTATATTTTTCTTTGGCTTTTAGTGAAACAAACTATTAAAAACAAAACATTTCAATTTTTTTTTTGAAATTTCGGCAGAGTTTCGACAGCATTTGGGCATTGGTTTTTCTAAAACTAAACAATAATTTTTTTTTACACTGCTATTTCTCTTTCTTTCTTTTTTTCTCTTTTTCTCAATTTCACAAAATTTTCGATGTTTAAAAGTCGGTCAGCATGCGAGCCCAAGACAAATAAATGCAACACGTAAAAATACACCATGATGGTCATTTCATATTCGGGTACCTGTCCTAGATGGACCCAACCCCTGTGTTAAGTCCCCTAAGTCATACGTGACGCAAATAAAAGTCCCTATTCTAAGTTCAAAACCTGGTTACGTGTTCTACACTGTGTACCCAAACGGACAACTCGAGTCGAGGAGGGGACTACGTACCGGGGACCCGTGGGATCGTCCTGCTTAGTAACTTGTCCGGCCTCTTTCTTATTTCAAGGTATGACACTAACAGAATAGGGAGTCTCAACCAGTAAGCACATCCCCGGAGGTGAGAAGAGAAGGGTTTCGGCACAGTTTTATATATACAGTTCAAGTAATATCAAAGTGGTAAATCATTTAGCACAGTAGGCATGGAACATGTAGGAAAATCAGATATAACCAAATACAACAATTATTCCGAGCTCGAATTCTTAAACCCTGAACCAAAGTTCTGGGTTTGTTTTCCCCAGCAGAGTCGCCATAGCTGTCACACCTCCTTTTTACGCTATATCCCCTGAAGGGCATAAAAGCGTTTTTCCATTTAAAGGACAATCGGAACGGGATTTGTTATTTAATTTCAGAGTCGCCACTTTGGAGATTAATGGTGTCCCAAGTCATCGGTTGAATCCCGAACCGAGAAAATTATGACTCTGTTATCAGTCTGCAAACCAGAAATCCGAGTAAGGAATTCTGTTAACCCGGGAGAAGGTGTTAGGCATTTTCGGATTCCGTGGTTCTAGCACGGTCGCTCAACTGTTGTATTTGGTTTTATTTGATTTCAATACATGTTCTACTTTATATGCCTTTTATTAATAGTCCGCTTTTATTATATATTTATTTTTAATCAGAATTGCAACGTTGTGAAAATGCGTCTCGAACCACGTCGCACCAGTGCACCCATGATTGTCAACACATTTCAACTTCATTGAGATTTGGATTTGGGTCACATGAATGTGCACCCATATTTAGGAAGGTAATATTATTAAAATACGCGACTAAAGCAACTACGCCTTTATTATTTTGGGAAAGATCGTAAAATTCGCTAAACGGTCCTCCCGAAGTATAAGTATGAATATTTATCGAGGGCCCCGCTATTTGTTTATTTTGTTTAGCGAGGCTCATCTTATTTTATTAAAGGTAAACCTAGAAGCAACTATGATTTTTTATTTGTCTCTAATAATGAAGAGAAAAAGTCCTAATTGATTAATATCATTTAATAGTTATTATATTCGAATCCATGAACCTATACGAAGGCCAGCCCTTAACCATTTTTAGGCCTGAATGCAGCCCATATAAAAGTCCATAAGCCAAATTGGTATGAAAGGGAATTCCGCCATAAGCTTTGCCCAGGTCTTGGGCTGCTTAATAAGGCGCCAAGGGCCCAATTGGCCTGGCAACAAAATGAAGGTAAAACTAAACAAGCTAGGCCCAATGATTATTATTAACTTGGGCCACCATTTGAATGCCAAGGCCCTAAATCACAAGGCTAACCAAAATACAAACATATGTTTATGGATATTGTCACAATAGCTTAGCGAACCATTTTTTTTTTATTTTAAATTTCAGTAATTGCTATATACTGATTTTATTTAGATCTTCAGGTGCTAACAATATACAACACGGAATAAAACTAATTTTTTGTTAGTGTTCAATATGCTGCTGAATATCAAATTAGTTTTATCTCAACTAGTTTAACACTTAAAAATCATACATGTTTCGAAATAAGCTTCTACAAACTAACTATTATATAATCGGACAATGAATTAATTCAAATCTAGCAACTAAAAATGCTACTTATAGATCCACACTATTACGAAAGAATTAACAGAAAAAATGCAAAACTAAAATAAGTATGAACTATACTAAGTCTACATCTAAATCACCACGAATTCAATAGTCCAATACAAATTCTAACAGTTCGAATTAGATACAAATTACCCTATCTAAATTCTGTATTTACATAGATCCAATCAGATTTCATTATAATACACATATTACTAGTAAATTTTTAAGAACAAACAACTGAACTTTTATGTCATTGCTCAAGCTTGAAGATACATCAATGTGAGTGCAAATGTGTACCTGAAATCGGAAATTAAGAGGATGAGAAGTCACCAAAAGGCAGCAGTGAACTACACCAATGATTTGAGATCAAACAACCAAAATTACACCATAATTTCAACCCAAAAATCACTTCAGCTTGCAGAGATGTTCTTCAACCAATTATAATGACTAAACTAGTTCTAAACCAACTTGAATGACTCGAAATCACTTGAAACTAACTTTCAGGAGACTAGAAGAATGAGATTCAATTAACTAGACATCGAAATTAGCTTGAATACTTCAATGGAACAGTAATCTTTTGGATTTTTCTAATGATTTTACTGTTTTTTTTTTTGGGATTTTTTGAAGGTTTAAAATTTCAAATTGAAATCTGAATTTGAAAGCAGAGTTTGGGGGAATTTTCGAGGGCTGAAACTTGTTTTCTAAGGCATTGGGATGCCTTTTTATAGGCAAAAATAGGGGTATAATGTTCTGGATATTTTGTTCATTTTCCCTCCCTTTTTAATTTTCATATTTGCTTAAAGCCCCTAATTTCCTGACTTTCTACTCAAGTTACTACCACTTCAATTATTAAAAATTACGCTAAGACCCCCATTGGAATGTTCTAGAAGGTTCTACCTTCATCTACCCTATTCCTATGCCATTGTAAATGCCTATAGTACCCTTACTTGCCTTCCCCAATTACCAATTTGGCAAAACATGCCATTTTCCTATGCCCAAATCACCCCTGAGGTTCCCTAAAATTATTACCCAACCACAACCCTTTTACCCTAGTTAATAACTATGGTTATCTAACCTCAATCAGCTATATCTAATTTATCTAAGCTTAACAATTTCCTGAATTAAGGAACAACTAATTAAAAATATTAAACTATTGATTTAATCCAATCAAACAAATCCAAACAGAATTAAAACAAACATGATCAATACTAAAACAAAAACTAATACTGAAACAGTAAACTACAACTAATTAATCTAGAATTAATTCTAATTAATACTAACATGGTAAGAACAAATTAAAACTAATTAATTAAGAACTAAGAACTAAAACAAAATTAAAACTAATTAAAACAGTAAGAACGGGTTAAAAGAAATAGAATTAATTTGAGAAGAAAGCTTACTGATTCTTTTTAGTCCTCAATCAATTTCGAATTAATTTTCAAATTAATATTATACGTCTATTTCGTAAGAAATAGACTTATAATATTAACCTGAAATCTCTCGACTTGAAAAGATCTTCAAAACATCTTGCCTTTGAAACCCTAGACTACGATTCGAGCTCTTATGCTTGGATTTGAGGGATTTTATTCAAAGATTAGGGGTGAGGAAAGTATGGAGAGTATATGGTGTGAGTTTGAGCTTATTTGGACAAAGTATTGGTTTGGTCGGATTTTAGATTTGATATTTGAGCCAATCGGCTAGGATTTGGGGAAAGAGGTTTTGGGGTTTGGAAAGAGGAGAAGAAGATGATTCAAGGGTATTAATTTGGAGTGATTTGGGGCTTTGCCGGCGGCGGCGATTTCCGGCCGGCGGAGATAAGGTGGGGTACTGGTGGTTATACACCGGTGATACAGAGGGAGATACGAGAAGGAGATAGAATGTTTTTTAGGGTTTGTGTATTTTCAGACATTAATATGTAAAAAAGGGGGAGGCTTCTTGGCCGTCGGATCAGGGGAAATCAAGATCTGTGATTGGGTGATGATGAAACGACGTCGTTTCGTTTAAGTTGGTGCTGGACCAGGTGAGGTTGATTTGGGCTGGGCATGGGAAGGGGGTTAATTCCCTTGGGCTGGGGTTATCGGGCCCAAATGAGCAGCCTTCTTGTTTTATTTTCTTTTTATTTGTTTTCTTGTATTTTATTTACTTTGCTTTTGTATTTTATTTTTTTGTATTTTTGTATTTATTTATTTCTTCTAATTTTATAAAATGCTAAAATAAAACCAAAAACAAATTGAATCTAACAATTATATTTCTTAATTTCCAATTATTGTAATTCCTAATTTAAATGCAACCTAATACAAATTTAAACTAAAAATGCCAAAAATATTATTTTTTGCTTTTTTCCTCCTATTTTGTTCTAAAATAAATTAATACTAATTAATACTAAAAATATGAAATTAATTTCCTAAATGCAAAATGCATATTTTTGTATTTTTATATGAATTATCATGCAACCAATTAACACAAAAATTCAACAAAATTCACAAAAAATTGTAAAATCATTTTATTTGAAACTTTTGGAATAATTTGCTTAGGGAAAAAATCACGTGCTCACAGACCTCGAAATCGGGATTTGAAGGTTCCAGCAGGTTCGTATGATAATTTCGGACTTGGACGTATGCCCGGTGCGGGTTTTGGATAACCCGAGAGCGTTTTGGCGCATATTGTGGAAGTTAGCATTTTAGAAGAAATTTCATAAAGTTTGGCCTGAAGTGCATTTCAGTGTTATCGATGTCCGTTTGGGATTTCGAGAAAGGGAGTAGCTCCGTATGGTAATTCTGGAGTTGAGAGCGCGATCGGAAGTGAATTTGGAGGTCCGTAGGTCATTTTGAAGCCATTTGGCTAAAGATAAAAATTTGAAGGTTTTTGAAGAGTTTGACTAGGGGGTTGACTTTTTGATATCGTGGTCGGAATAAAATTTCGAAAGTTGGAGTAGGTCCGTAATGTCAAATATGATTTGCGTGCAAAATTTGAGGTCAATCGGACGTGATTCGATATGTTTAAACATTGAAAATAGAAGTTTGAAATTTTAAAGTTCATAAAGCTTGAATTTGGGGTGTAATTCGTGATTTTAGCGTTGTTTGATGTGATTTGAAGCCTCGAGCAAGTCTTGAATGTGTTTTGGGATTTGTTGGAATGTTTGGTTGGGGTCCCGGGGGCCCAGGGTGGATTCCGGATGGTTAACGGATCAATTTTTGCCTTGAGAGGGTGGCTGGTTGCTGGTATTAGTGCAACAGGGATTTACTCTATGCGATCGCAATAGAGGGGATGCGATCACATAGAGCAAATGTTGAGGTGCTGAATTTGGCCTATGCGACCGCAATAGGCATGATGCGATCGCTGAAGAGGAGTTCTGTGGCATATGCGATCGCATGGTATTGGTATGCGAACGCATTGAAGAATTTTGGGAGGTAGCCAAGTTGCTCTATGTGATCGCAAAGCTTTGTATGCAATCGCATAGAACGTTTTCTGGGCAGTGTTGTTTTAAAATCCGATTTTAGCTCATTTCATTTCATTTTTCTTCCATGAGAGCGATTTTTGGAGCAACTTTTGAGCGTCATTTTCGTCATCAAGCATGGGGTAAGTGATTTCTACTGGTTTTGTGTTAAATACAAGTTTATACATGGAATTAATCATGGAAATTAGAGTAAATATTGAGGTTTTTGTGGGAAACCTTGAAAATTGTAATCTTGAATTTTAGCCACGATTTTGAGCATGGAATTAGGAGAAAATTATATATTTGAGTTCCTAAGGTCATGGGTAACCTTTATCTTCGAGAAATTTTGGATTTCCGGGCACGTGGGCCCAAGGGCATTTTGGTCATTTTACTAAACGAAGTTGGGAATTCGTATAATCTTAATTGTTAACAAGTATTTGAGTATATTCTCTTTAGTTTGTCGTTAATTGGCTAGTTGTGGTGCATTGTGCGTTGGTTCAAGCTTTTGGAAGGATGTAGAATGCCGAGTTGCGAGTCTTCGGAGCGAGGTGAGTCTCCTTTCTAATTCTGTGAGGGGGAATTTCCCCATAGGTGAGTAAGATGGTTATGTGCTCCTATTTGTGGAGGCTACGCACGCACGAGGTGACGAGAGTCCGTGCGTAGCTACTATTATGCTATTGTCTGGGTAGTTAGGACTCAAAAGCATGCATACGTGGATTAATTGTGAATGCGTTGGTAGCTTTAATTGCTTAACTCACATCGAATTAGTAAGTAAAATTCTTAAAGAATTAAACTTCATTTCTTAAATGGTCAAAGGGGAATTGGTTTTATTTTAATAAATATTTCCCGATAAGTTCTTATGTAACTGATTGAGCATGTACTTTATGTATGCCTGCATCGCATGGATGATTCGCGAGCAGGATATATGTTTAATTATGGAACGGGCCGAATGCCTCGGTGATAATAGATGCATCTATGTTCGTGCTGCTCGACCCTCAGCAGTGCACAATCTACATTCTGTTGGAGCGGGCCGTCGACCTCGGCATGATATGCACATGATTATTTGTTATTTAACAACTGCAAATGTGGGATTGGACCTATGTGGCTTGACATAAACTGATGAGGTAAAAAATGATAGACTTTGGAAGCCCTTGATTTATTATTGAAGGTAATTACCTGTATTCCGGGCTTTACAATTTGGACTTTTATACAAATCCATGATTTTTCTCACATTTATAGAATATTTATAATTGACCTCTAGTGAGTGTCGAAAATGGCCATCTCGTCTCTACCCCTTCGGGATTAGGCGGGATACTCACTAAGTACACGTTGATTACGTACTCATACTACACTTCTGTGCATTTTTGTTGTACAGGTACATGTACACTTCTAGCAGCCTATTGGCGTAGCGGCATGGATAACTCTGGGACTAGGTGAGCTGCAAATTTGCGNTGCACTTGTGACACCGGGTTCTGGGATGGTTTTCGAAAGGTTTGATTTAATTCTTATTGTTGATTTGAATTGAAGCAAAACCCCTTTTATTTGTGAAAATGGAAGGAAATTTCTGGAATTTGATGTATTTTAAAAGAGGATTTTAAATCGGTTATCTAATTGGCTGGCCTGACAGCGGTGTCCGGCGCCACCACGACCCTTAGTGGATTTCGGGTCATGACAACATGTTATCAGAGCACAAGGTTCTCGTCGGTCTCACGAGTCATTAGCAAGTCTAGTAGAGTCTCGTGGATCAGTACGGAGACGTCTGTACTTATCCCCGGGAGGCTACAAGGCTGTTAGGAGTACTTCCCTTCTTGATTTCCTTATCGTCCGGTTCGATTTCTTTGAGGCTTATGCCTTTGATTCCTTCCTACTCAATCTTATGCGATGCGAGTGCTTGCTAGAAATCGAGAATTTGAAGAATTAAAATGGCACTACAAATGTGGTGCGGGATGATTTTCCCGGTATAGTTAATTGGACTATTATAGTCACTTTATGGAAGGGTATTCTATTATTCAGCTCAGTAACAGAACTCCTAAGAGACTTGAGGCCTGGCACAGGTTGCCATTATTTCTACAGTGTTGTTGTGATGGTAGGATGTTTGCCCACGTGTCGGGGAAGTGGATGAATTGAAGGGAGGTTTACTCAGCGTGTAATCAAGGGATTCTGTATTTTATTTCTGGCACATGAAAAGGCAGTCGGATTATGAATGGTCAGATGTGGGCTAGTGAAAGTAATGAGACTTGGTAATTGCAGGCGTGGTAGAGTTCTCCTCTATTTGGGGGTGCTGCTGCCCTAATTGAACGCTTTAAGCTTGTCAGTGTTATGATCTGCTACAATTCGCCTTGAGGCAAGATATTGTGAAATAGTATTGAAGATACAACTATCAGATATCGCGTGATGTGGTGGTTTAAGATCGGATAAGAATTTCTAATGTTGATGGCTCGATAAAGATGACCTTTGGAAAGGTTTAAAGTTAGAAGCAATGGTAAATTCAAGTGCCACGAAGATAGATTTTTATTTGAGGCAACAATTGAGCAGCAAAGTCTGAGGAAGGACATGTGGAAAGTACCAGGCAGTGTTTAAAATTTCTAGAAGGCCAAGTATGAGAAGCAAGGTCGAGTGACCGATTAAGGAGACGAGTCCCGCCAAAGTGGGAGAGTGGCGGGGGTTGATGCGGGCTTGGTAGTAGGATGACTACGCGCATAAAGCGAGTTTGGATCGCATTGGGAGGATTTTAATGATTGGTGATTTAAGCCTGCGGGTATGATGTGAAGTATGGGCTATGATGCGGCAGAAGATTGATATGGCGGAAAGGAGCTGCTTGAAATGGAGGAGGGTGTAGCATAACCCTGAATTAGAAGGATGTCGCCGCATATTTAATTGATGTCCTCAAGGGGCGAATGGACTTGTACAGCTAGAAAGTGAACTCGGACTTAGGATGGGCTATTAGTGTCATAGTAAATGTACCCCATGCAGCAGCATGGGAAGATGTCGGGAAGGGATTCCCCTAGGTGGGTTATTCCCCGTGAGCAGGTTAGCAGTCGCGTGGTTGGCGAAGCTTCTGCAAAGAATTATATTAGTTATTCAACAAAGATATCGGTCGTGCGAATGTGGTTAATGATTCAGAAAGTGGAAGATGGGGATTTACAGGAAGATTCCGAGGAGATGATGAAATAATGAAATGATGTAATCATACTGAGAGTCGGGCGAACTCAAGAATATGAAATGATGGCCTCAAGCTAAGTGGGAGAGTCCCACCGCTTGTGAATGGGCTGCATGATTAACTACTTACGTGATTTTTGTTTATTAGCATATTGATGGATTATTTCAGCTATGAGAAAAGACCATAAGTGGTAATTCGAGCAAACGAATTATTGGAGGCATGCGATGGTTGGCCTTATTGGCTCATGTTCGGACTAGGAAAAAGGTTCAGGGTTTATGCCTCATATAGATGCAAGTTTCGGAGAAAGTGATTTTCGCCAGGTGCCCCGCCGAGAGAGTATGCGTGTGCTATAAGATCTATGGAGTGAGTTATGTTCGGGACCAAGCCAGAGCGGGTGGCTCTCAATAATGGTCCCAATGAATTCAGAAGTTAAAGTATGATGCCCAATGATTTCGAGCCTATGAGTACAGTTAAGAACCAAGCTCTGTAGCAGCTTATGAGAAGGTGCCCAGAATGTTCTATGATGTGCTACCTTGTGGTATGGCATTTGAGAAATGCGAAATAATTCGTGAAATTTGAGACAGCATGGTCTCGCAATTCAAGGTCACTTGGGGTGAGTGTAGAGGGAGTATGTTATGCATTGAAGAGAATGAGTATTATTTCCAAAGCAATCAAGGATAAATTGGAGGGAAAGGGATTGATTAGCCATAGTTGAATTTGGCATGTTGGAGCCTATGGTCCATTTTATCGAGTTATGCGTTTGATTTATGGCGGTGCGTATCAGGCTTGTCAGCAGCCGCAATTGATGTTATTCAGAAGCCTTCTATTTCTAAGGCTCGTTGTGTAGAAGCAGATTTCGGAAGGGTTATGGTGGCTTGGACCACTACTTACAGATTTGCATATCTTACGGTTATGGTAAGTTACCTAGGTGTTGCTATGATTCTCCTAAAGTGAGTTAAGCAAAAGTTCTTATGTGAGGAAGTGTTAAAATATTAATGAGTTCGGAGCTACGATGTAAATCATGTTCTACCGTATGTTGGCACGTTTGGTGCAGCGAGTAGCATGGAAATACGAAATGAGGATCAAGGTTACAGTTTGGTGTTGACGAGGATGTCACAGGCTAAGATGAGCAAGGAAAGGTTTGAATGGTTAGAGTAAATTGGTATTGGCTTCAGAGTCACCTGAGATCGATGTTTTGTGAAAAAGTTAGTGCGACCGATGGCTGGAATGAGCAGACTCGATATTTATTTCAGAAGATTGTGGGAGCATGTCCCACAGGAAGGTTGTGTAAGTGTGGCATGCAGTCACTTGATTGACTAAAGATTTAAGCAAGTATGAGGATTGTGGTAATAACATTTGTTTGAGAAACTGTGCCTGGAGGGCACTTTGTTTATTGGGTTATGAACTGGGGAGGTTGCTCCGGTTATGACGGTTGTTCTTACGTGTCATGAGGAAAAGAGAGTTACTATGAACCTTTGAAAGGTTATTCGCCAAGTTTGTGCAATTAGAAATTGGCTTGAGATCGATGTATTGATTTATATATGTGAACGGGGCTTTATATTAGGCTAGTTGTGTTCGTTTCAGTGAGCGTTCCCTATGGAGGAACGGTCGGGGTGTTATTTTGTCATCAGCTATTCCAGATAATGATGTATTGCACCGTATGAGTTGTGAGACTGCTTGAGAAAATTGCTTACGTGTTGAGAATCCGCGTCGAAATGATGTGTTGTGAGCAGGATGGCTTTGATATTTATGTTGTATATCGCACCTCAGTTGTGCTTGAGTTTCATAGCCTATAGCGCTATGTGTTTCCTCAGGGATGGTATTATGCACTTAACGAGCTTGCGATCGAAATTCGATTTTTTATTGCAATGAGCAAATCAGCTCGATGTGTATCTCCTTATGTGAGTTCTATGTGTGGATCGGGTAGCACGCTGCCATGGTTATATTGTGAGGATTGGATGGCACGCCGCCATGGTTATGCTGGGTGGATCGGGTTGCGTGCCGTAACAGTGTGATGATGAGTGTAGTTTTCTATATGCCAATTTTGTATGTCCTGCTTCCTATTTTCTAAGGAAAGTCCGTATTAGTGCGGGGGTTAGTTAATTCCTTTCAGAGTTCGATTTCCTGTTGGTGTTGTGTTCGGATTGGTGGCCTATTGGCGCATGGTAGCATCATATGAGATTTTAACAATTTCTGGGGTGGCTTATTGCCTGAGCACCTTTAACGGATGAGACGAGATCCCTTGATATAGGATTTCTGTGCAATCCAGCTATACGAGTTATGTTACGGAAATAAGACCATTATTGGGTTCAGAATGAGATAAGGGCCTTGTCAAGAGTGTAGACCTAATGTTTTGTTGACTCGGTGATTGATTATGAATGTCGGTACATCTCTTCCATCATGGCGGTATGGTAAAGGTTGGAGTCAGACCTGTATATGTCATGGGGTACAGTGGGAGCATCGGATCAGAAGGATTTTGGCTAAGTTTATCAGAGAATATTATTGTGGTCATGTGGATTTAGTGTTGCAAAGTAAGAATTCAGCAAGGTGATGCCGTTATGTTTAAGTATAGTGTGTAGTGATTAATATGGCGATCGTATGTTGGAAACAGGCCTGGCATAGGATTCCGGATGTTGGAATCGGGCTCTAAGGCTTATTTGCTAGAATAAAAGGGAACATTTTCACAATTTATCGAGCTTATGTGCTCAGCTAAATTGTGGTAGCACGGGAAGGTTCATGAGGTGCTAAACTGTGATTTCAGACTACTCCAGTGCAGTTCTCAGCACGTTCGAGGATGAACGTATGTTTAAGTGGGAGAGAATGTAACGACCCGACCGGTCGTTTTGAGTACTAGCCCTCCATTCAGCAGCCGGAGGCCATGAACAACATTATTTCAGGTATTATGACTTGTACGCGTGGTCGGAATTTGATTTCGGGAAGTTCGGAGTTGATTTGGGAAGAGAACTCTCATTTCGGAAGTTTAAAGTTGAAAGAATGAACTAGGATTGGAATTTTTAGTAAACGACCTCGGAATCGGGATTTGAAGGTTCCAGCAGGTTCGTATGATGATTTCGGACTTGGACGTATGCCCGGTGCGGGTTTTGGATAACCCGGGAGCGTTTTGGCGCCTATTGTGGAAGTTAGCATTTTAGAAGAAATTTCATAAAGTTTGGACTGAAGTGCATTTCAGTGTTATCGATGTTCGTTTGGGATTCCGAGACTGGGAGTAGCTCCGTATGGTGATTGTGGAGTTGGGAGCGAGATCGGATGTGAATTCGGAGGTCCGTAGGTCATTTTGAAGCCATTTGGCTAAAGATAGAAATTTGAAGGTTTTTGAAGAGTTTGACCGGGGGGTTGGCTTTTTGATATCGGGGTCAGAATCAAATTTCAGAAGTTGGAGTAGGTCCGTAATGTCAAATATGATTTGCATGCAAAATTTGAGGTCAATCGGACGTGATTCGATAGGTTTAAACATCGAAAATAGAAGTTTGAAATTTTAAAGTTCATAAAGCTTGAATTTGGGGTATAATTCGTGATTTTAGCATTGTTTGATGTGATTTGAAGCCTCGAGCAAGTCCGGAATATGTTTTGGGATTTGTTGGAATGTTTGGTTGGGGTCCCGGGGGCCTCGGGTGGATTCCGGATGGTTAACGGATCAATTTTTGCCTTGAGAGGGTGGCTGGTTGCTGGTATTAGTGCATAAGGGATTTACTCTATGCGATCGCAATAGAGGGGATGGGATCGCATAGAGCAAATGTTGAGGGACTGGAATTTGGCCTATGCGATCGCAGAAGAGGAGTTCTGTGGCCTATGCGATCGCATGGTATTGGTATGCGAACGCATTAAAGAATTTTGGGAGGCAGCCAAGTTGCTCTATGCGATCGCAAGGCTTTGTATGTGATCACATAGAAGGTTTTCTGGGCAGTGTCATTTTAAAATCCGATTTTAGCTCATTTCATTTCATTTTTCTTTCATGGGAGCGATTTTTGGAGCAACTTTTGAGCGTCATTTTCGTCATCAAGCATGGGATAAGTGATTTCTACTGGTTTTGTGTTAAATACAAGTTTATACATGGAATTAATCATGGAAATTAGAGTAAATATTGAGGTTTTGGTGGGAAACCTAGAAAATTGTAATCTTGAATTTTAGCCACGATTTTGAGCATGGAATTAGGAGAAAATTATATATTTTAGTTCCTAAGGTCATGGATAACCTTTATCTTCGAGAAATTTTGGATTTCCGGGCACGTGGGCCCGAGAGCATTTTGGTCATTTCACTAAACGAAGTTGGGAATTCATTTAATCTGAATTGTTAACAAGTATTTGAGTATATTCTCATTAGTTTGTCGTTAATTGGCTAGTTATGGTGCATTGTGCGTTGGTTCAAGCTTTCGAAAGGATGTAGAATACCAAATTGCGAGTCTTCGGAGTGAGGTGAGACTCCTTTCTAATTCTGTGAGGGGGAATTTCGCCATAGGTGAGTAAAATGGTTATGTGCTCCTGTTTGTGGAGGCTACACACGCACGAGGTGACGAGAGTCCGTGTGTAACTACTATTATGCTATTGGCCGGGTAGTTAGGACTCAAAAGCATGCTTACGTGGATTAATTGTGAACGCGTTGGTAGCTTGAATTGCTTAACTCACATCGAATTAGTAAGTAAATTTCTAAAAGAATTAAACTTCATTTCTTAAAATGGTCAAAGGGGAATTGGTTTTATTTGAATAAATATTTCTCGATAAGTTCTTATGTGACTAATTGAGCATGTACTTTATGTGTGCCTGTGTCGCATGGATGATTCGCGAGCAGGATATGTGTTTAATTATGGAACGGGCCGAATGCCTCGGTGATAATAGATGCATCTATGGTTCGTGCCGCTCGACCCTCGGCAATGCACAATTTACATTCGGTTAGAACGGGCCGTCGACCTCGGCGTGATTTGCGCATGATAATTTGTTATTTACCAACTGCAAATGTGGGATTGGCCCTATGTGGCTAGACATAAATTGATGAGGTAATAAATGATAGACTTTGGAAGCCCTTAATTTATTATTAAAGGTGCTTACCTGTATTCCGGGCTTCACAATTTGGACTTTTATACAAATCCATGATTTTTCTCACATTTTTAGAATATTGATAATTGACCTCTAGTGAGTGTCGAAAATGGCCATCTCGTCTCTACCCCTTCGGGATTAGGCGGGATACTCACTGAGTACACGTTGATTACATACTCATACTACACTTCTGTGCATTTTTGTTGCACAGGTACATGTACACTTCTAGCAGCCTATTGGCGTAGCGGCATGGATAACTCTAGGACTAGGTGAGCTGCAAATTTGCGAGGCGACCTATAGCTAGTGTAGTTCCTTTCTGTACTTTGATTATTTATTTCCTGTCCACTGTATTCTGGACAGAGGTTGTATTTTATTTCATTATCAGTAGTCGCTCATGCACTTGTGACACCGGGTTCTGGGATGGTTTTCGAAATGTTTTATTTAATTGTTATTGTTGATTTGAATTGAAAAAAAACCCTTTTATTTGTGAAAATGGAAGGAAATTTCTAGAATTTGATGTATTTTAAAAGTGAATTTTAAATCGGTAATCTAATTGGCTGGCCTGACAGCGGTGTCTGGCGCCACCATGACCCTCAGTGGATTTTGGGTCGTGACATGCGACTTCCTCCAGCTTCTCCTTGGCACCCCGAGGAGGTCCCATCTTTGGTGAGGTGGATCGAGCATTTGGATAGAAGGTTCCCGCATCATCTCTGGTCCTGGACCATCATGGCCGAGAAATGCTGGGTGGGCAAGAACCATCGTAAGGTTTCTTTTCTTCATGTGCCCTGTATTTTGTATTCCCCTTAGGCTCTAATCAATAGCGTATCACATTTATCGTGTTGGTGCAGTCCTTGGAGAAAATACGCTTTATGAGGCCATCTCTTGATGGTAAAGCGGAGGCCTTGGGGCCCAGTACGAACAAGTAATAGGAATATAAGGGTGGCCATTGCTCGACCTCACAAGACTGTTGTCCCAACCTCTGAGCCGAAACCTAATGTTGAAGGGGAAGATGATAATGGCAGTCCATTGAGGAGGAGAGTGAGGCCCAATGAGGGTGATTCACAGGTGCCCCGGTCGGAAGCTGCTGAGTACGGGATAGCCGGGACCGGCAGGGCCAAGGAGCCGGAGGTCCTCAAAAAGGACGATAATATGGCTTTAAATCGCACGGCCAGACTTGATGTAGCATCTTCTAGCAAGGCTGTGGGTTTAGATGGATTAGAATTTGGGGCCTTCAAGGGAGTTGGGAGCCTGAACGACCTCATTCGAAACTACCCAATCTCATCGGGGGAGTTGAGAGATGCTGAGAGGATGACTGGTGCCACAACTGGTACTTCCTTCGGAGGGGAAGGCTTTGTTGCAAACATTCTAGATGGCGTACCTGACGGAGTTCACCTTGACATTTCTTATGCCGTCGATGCAACGGAGAAAATCCTTGCAGCAGGTGATGATTTTTCCTTGAGTGTTTCTTTTCGCAATTGGCATTATTCATCATTTTCCTTAATTTCCCCATTATGCCATAGTGCAAAGAGATATATAAGCATGCTAACTCCCAGTCTCGTGGGGTACTTGCACATCATGAGAAGAAGTGATACCGTTGCTTCAAAACTGCAAGACTCAGAGTCCTGAGGCGCTCGGGGAGATGAAGAATAAAAGGTGCTTCGAGCCTCTTTTGAGGTGGCGCTTTGGGAGAAGGCTGCTCTTGCTGTTCAGGTAGCTTGCTTTGTTCACATCTGCTCCTCCGCTTAGTATCTATATGTGTTCTGTGTTCACATATTCATTGTCTTGCTTTATAATGAAGATCGAGTAAAGGAGCTCGAGGATCGATGAGTTGGAAGCGGAGATCTCTAGGCTGTGGGAACAGAGCGACAATCAGACCAGGGAGCTGGCGACATCACGAGGCCTTCTCTCGGACACCCTAAGGAGATTGTTGCTTTGATCATGGCTAAGCTCAATATCGAACGAGACACTGCTGCTTACATGGAGGACGCAGCTACGGCGCATGCGATGGCTCGTGACATATCCTTTGAGACTGAGTAGAAACTGGTCCAAACTGTTGAATATGACAAGGCAAAGAGAAAAAGGGAGATTCTAGAAGGACTCAAGGCCCCGGGCTTCGAGTTATCTGCTGACCTGGACGAGGCCCATGCGGCAGAGGAGGAACTGGAGCATTTAATTGTCCCCAACGAGGGCAAAGAGAATAGTGGCGAGGAGTAGTCTCCGAACCTCCTTTCTCTTTTTTGTATGACCCTATTTTTTGTTTTATATGTTCTCCCTTCTGGGAAACAACTATTGCAAAGTTGTTTGACCATTTTGTTAATATATGAAAAGAGCCTTTATTCTAGCCGTTCTTCTTGCTTCACAGCACCGAGTATCGGGCCTTCGGAGCCTTTTAATATTTAGGAGCGAGGTTGAGTCGATAGCTCCTTGGGACTGAGGTTGGGGATTCCCCGAGGTCCCCTGATTTCACAAATTATCTTGGAGCCTAGAATAATTCTGCCATTGCATTCCCCAATGGGAGGGTGATGTTAACGCACCCAGAATTAATTGGACTACTTGGGCAATTGGTCGGTTGTTGCCTGGCCCTTATATATTCGTCTATCCCCCCTCAACTGATGATTCTGCAGTTTTTTCTTTGAAAAGTTCATTTCTTCTGTAGAGGCAGGGGCCTTATGCGAGCCTCTTCTCTCCCCTACTTTAGGGGATTTCTGCCTAGATACCTCTCTTCTTCCCATTATTCTATTGTGGCCATGGTCGTCGCTTCGATGTCTGATGCTCGGATGAAGGGGACTCCTTCTTGTATTTCGCCTTTGGCTGGCGATAGTGGCCCTCTCCCGATGTCGGGGGAGTGATGCTCGGAACATACTACCTCAAGAAGAATGCTACGTCGGGGAAACCTCCCAATGTTCTGGGCCACCTGGGGCATGTGTCGAGGATTATTTCTTCGGTGGTAGAGGAGAACCTCGGGGCGATCAAAAGAGATTGTGGATGGGGGAAAGGCGTGGTCCTGCAATCCCCTTCCCCCGAGGAGAATGTCATGATGTATGTTGAAGGTTTCTTGAGCGTGTACACCCATGTTCTTGCGCCATGTTCCCCGGACCGGGTTGTGCATGATTTTTGTACAAGGTATCAAGTAACGCTGGCGTAGGTTTATCCCTTCGTCGGGAAGATAGTGTGGTCAATAAGATACTTTGCCGACAAGGTTGGAATAGAATTTACTCTTAGTCACCTCATAAGGTTGTACCGTCCATTATGCTTCCGAGGCCCGATTGCTCTTTAGCGTAGGTCTACTCGAGCTCCTATTATCGGCGGCCAAGAGGATGAAGATCATGGATGCATGAGCCAGTTCATTCAAGTTCGGACGACCGATATTATTCTTGAAAATTCTTACCATTCCTTGAGAAATGGCGATCCACACATAAGCACTATGTTCGAGCTGTCTTTTTCTTCATATGAGGTCGGATCCATAATGATTTCTTCCTGTCCTTTTCTTGTAGCAACTCATTGGTTGCCCGATGAGGTTCCGAACTTAGCCGAATGGTCTTGAAAGCTGGTAGCATGTTGGACTCATGATAGGCACCGGTGGTAAGATATTTCAAAAGGGAGGTGGGAGGTAAAGCATCATGGTAGGTGCCTGGAATTCTCTTCCCACCCTTCTCTTTTCTTTTTCATGAGAGGCCTCCTTTTTGCTGACTTGCTCAGTTCTTTAATTGCAGGTGCCAAAAGTTTATTCGAGGTAAGACCACAGGTTCAGGAATCGAAGAGTTCTAGCAAAAGGAAATATGTTTCATGGTGTGAGAAGGCTCGTGGTGAGGCGCCTTCTCCACATCGGTTGAGAGGAGACGATCCGGTCGGTCGGCCATCTTTGGGGACTGAAGTTTTATTGGACATAGCTTCGGCCCTCGGTGAGGCTTAACGTCTCGGCCTTCCGGCTGCGATAGGGATATTCTGGCCCTGTACACCTTTCTTTTATTTTCACATGCCTGGCTCCTCTCTTTCAGGCTTTCAATAGGCTCGAAGCCGAGCGGCTTCACTGTGAGGCCCAACTGTGGGGAGCTCGGGAAATGGAAAAATCTCTCAAAATTCTCTGCATGGCAAAGGAAAATGAGCTCGTTTCTTTACGGTGCGGGGCGGATCAAAGCTGCTCCCCGAAGGCGCTCTTGGAGAAACAGGTATTCCGCCTTCCGCGTTGGCTCGTATTTCCCTCCTTCCCTTTTCTATCTTGCCGGCCTTTGAAGCGCTGCTGTTTTAGTTGAAGGGCAAGGCGGACGAGCTAGAGAAACTCTAGGGTGAGGTTGGTGTTGCCAAATGTGAATTTACCGAGCTGCGAGTGCGTGTTACTGCCCGTTCTGAAGCCAAAGAAAGAGCTCAGGCTGCGTCATCCGTTCTTGAGGCAAAATTCAGGCTACTGGTACGAATGACTCTGCTCAGGTGAAAATGATCGCGAGGCTCTCATCCGAGCTATCAAGGGTGAAAATCGAGGTGGCGAACGTCCGGGCCGAGGTCATAATAAATAGCACCCGGGTGGGGTAAAAGGTAGCGGCCTATTCAAAGAGTGCAACTGTTGCTAAGGCCGAGCTAAAGAAGGTCCTCGATCATTCAGGCAATAGCAGGGAATATGAGAGGTGTAGATCCCGGAGAGAGATCCTCAAGGAGAGTCATGCCAAAGGCTTCGATATCTCGAAGGAGATCTAACATGCCAAAGGAGCGGAGTTTGATGCCAAGTTTCTGATATCTGATGATGAGGAGGAGGCTGTTGGGCCGTAGCTGCTAAAGAAAGAAGGGGGAACAAATATTCCCTGCCTTCTTTGCTGTGTTTATATATATAGCTCTCATTATACGATACAGGATGAGATTGCACCTCGTCATCGACATGTAATAATAAAAAGGGGGGAAACCCCGCAACTTGTAATTTCTATATTTTTGCTTGTGGAGTTTTCACCGGACCGATTCGATCCTGGAGTAGCCTTTTGGCTTGCATGTTTTGACTATGTTTGGGATCATTCTTCAGTCGGGATCCGACTCGAGCTTAATATACCGTTGAGCCCATGCGGGATGGAAATAGTGGTTTTTCATTTTCTGCCCTTGGGCGTTTGGCAATTTTTTGGGTCCAGTCTCTGAGTCACATTGCGATTCGAACTGTCATTGACCCTTGATATTTCCGGAGATTCTGGTTGGCGATAGTGGCATCGATGTCATGCCCTTGGGCGTATTATAATTTTTTGGTCCAGTCTCTAAGTTGCGTTATGACTTGAGATGTAATCGACCCTCAAATCCTATTGAGTTTTCGGCCAGCGATGGTGGCCTTTCATTTGTTAGGTCGTTGAGACCTTTTAGTATGAGGCCTGGAGGCTTTGTTTAGTTAACTATTTTGGATCCAGTCTCCGAGTCGGGTTATGATTCGAGCTCTTTTTAATCCTGAAGTTGTCAATTTTCAAGCTGGAGCCAATGGCTCTTACGATGTATGGTCGTAGAGTGAAATGAGGCTCGGAGGCTTGCTTAGAAGGCGACAATGGCTCTTACACTGTTTGGTCATAGAGACCTTTTGATATACGGCCTGGAGGCCTTTTGTAGGCTTTGTTTCCTCTCGTTAAGGTCTTTTTGAATGTTTTTTCCTGACATGTCGTCGGTTCTAAAAGAACCTCGATTTCAAGTCGTTATTAGTGATGTTTTGAGCTCCTCATAAGGTTTATAGCTCATGGATCTAGTAGATCGACGCTTTTGCGATTTTGGAGCCGACATGGTCGGGACTCATTTTTTTTTTGCCTGTTGAGGGAAGCCTAATTTTTAATCGATTCTTTTCGAAGTAGACTCAGAGGATTTTTTAACGACAGTCGAGCATCCACGAGTCGCGTTATTTAGGTTGTAGCAGTCGTTTTGACCGGATTCATATGTTTTTTGCCGAGGCCATTTTTTATCCCGAGAGGCAGTTTTAGGCGTCTACACAGAGGGTATGCCCTTAGGGATTCTTACAAATGCGATGTATAGTCTAAACAATGGGATTTTTCATGCCTGTTGAGGTCTTACAGTTTGCCATGCCTGTTGAGGTCTTTTAGTGTATGGAGAATAGATCTGGTTGTGCCGAGGCCGCCCGCTAGGGTCTTACAATTTTGGATTTTCCAGTGAGTGGAGATTGGCGGCAGTATCTGAGTCTTTGAGTTGTTTAAGCCTAAAAACCGCTTCTCGTGTGCTTGGAGTTGCCTCAAAAGGGCTTGATGAGACCAGTGTTCTGACCATGGGGTCATCTGGGTACCAAACCTTTTAAGTCTCCGAGTAGCCTCGAGATATGTCTAGCAGAGAGGTTTTTGCTGTGGATACGCCGAAATAGTCTCCTTCGAAGCGTGGAATTCTTAAAAATATTCTTTATTGCTTGGCGAAAATATGAGCTGTAAATACATGTTGTCCTGTTGTTGTGAGTTTGGCCCACACGGGTGTGACTTGTCCAATTATTCGATGTGCTTGTATGATTCCATATTGGAACTTTTAGAAGAGAGTATTGCGATCTCATCGGGTCCCCTTCTTGGGGGCATGTAGCCCTAGTAATAATCTTGTTGGCAGAACCTTCTTCATGTTAAAAATCCGATCTAGGAAAGAATACTTGGCGGGCCTCGTGGGGCTGCTGACCCTCGATCGGGGTTCGAAGCTACCAAATGCCATAGCTAGTTGCCTGCATATAGATTAGCAACAAGAAAGGAAGGAAATGATAAAGAAGGAAGAGTAGTTCTTCCTCTCTATGAGGTGCATAGATGGCGTTTTGGTGAGTGAGCCCTGCTACAGCTGTCTGCCACGTTCGGCCAAGCCTGGCCAAAGATTTGGTTATCCTTACTCTTTGACCTCACTCGAGGACAATGTCGGCGATGGGTCATATGGTGAGGGATCTCCTCTTGTCACTCGTAGCTAAATACTTTAGCCCTAGGTTTCTCTTGGGGTTTTACACCTTTGGTGGAGCAGGGTCGGAGTCACCTCCAGGCGATGTATCCGTTGTTGTCTGAATAAAGCATTCGCACCCTGTGCGCTCGACCTATCAGCCTAAGCTCGGGCGGGCCGAGCAGAGGGAGCGATTTGGTCGTTGTGGTGATCGCCATCAGGAACATATCAGAGATCCGGCACGAGAGCGATGTTGGTATGGATCGTTCTGTCGACTTTGGCCCGACATCATCGGTATAGTTTAGCCGAACCGCATGTACTCATAAACTCATGTTCTATTTGAAATAAGTCGAATGAAAGAGGGGATTACCAATACGTTAAAAGAATGCCGAGGTGGAAACTCGGCGTCCTTTTCCTCGAGCGTGAGGGTGTCCTTTGGGAGCATTTTTAGGACCATCCCTTTGTGGTGGTGGACACTTGAATTCTACATTCTACGGATCTTTCTGGGGTGCCTCCATCCTTTTACAGTCATGACGATGCGTCATGGCTCGCCCACTCCATTTTGCTAGGTCTCCTTCCTCTCTTAGAGTTGGATCTGGTTCTGCTCGCTCGACCTCACTTTGTGGCGACCTTTGTTGAATGGCACAATTGCTACTCTTTTGGGCCTGTGACCCCGAGCGTCTCGTGATTCCTGTGGCGAGCCATGGTTTTCTTGGAGGGGTTCCAGTTGAATAGATCCGAGCCACCTAGAGTTCCTGGCTTCGCTTATGGTGTCCACTATGCTTGGACTGCAATGTTGAAATCGTGCTCTATCAGGTGAGGCTTCCTTGACGGCTGTGTCTTGTTGAGTCTTGTACTGTTGGAGGCCCCTCGAGGGTGTTATCCTCAGGCTATTGCCTTGTTGTTGCGAGATGTGTTGCATCTCGAATCGTCTCTTCCGTTCGTGCCACTTAGATGATGGCTCCACTTGCTCTGAGTCAGCTTCTTTGCTAGGAATTTACCCGGATATGTCGAACTCGAGGAGGTTCCCAGATGGTCGTCCACGGCCTTAATTCGGGACCGGTGTCGGTTGTGGGCATTCGATCGAACCTCGGCTGGATATCTAAATTGCTTTTCTTGAAATGTACTGGAGTTGCCGGGTATGATTTTTTTAGGCTTTGGTTGAAGACTTATGCCGCCCAACTACTCGGGACCAGGAATGGTCTCGTTTGTCCTGTCGGGGAGCTGGGTGCGGCTTCTCACGACACTTTACTTCTTCTCCTTCCAGCCTGCAGTGCATTGGGCCCTCTTGGTATTTCTTTGATGGCGTCGGTGCGTGCTTCCATGGACTGCGCTAGTACAGTGAGCGAGTCCTCAATGTCAGGTGTCGAATAGTGGCATTGTGTCATGGTTTCTTTCAAGGGGGTTTCTTTAAATCTCTTTATCGGGAAGGGCTCGAGTTCTCCATTTTGGAGTTCACTATTCCTGTACGAGCGTGCGTAAATGGTGATGCGCCCGTAAGGCCTTGAGGTCCCGTCACTCCAAGGGAGTTTCGACGTTTCCAAGTATCGTGAAATGAGTTCCAGGGTCGTATCTTCGGAAGACGGTTGCTGTAGGATTTTTCGCGAGCAAGATTCAATTCTTTAAGGTATTCCAACATCCTTACCGCTACAAGGTAGGTTAGCGGTCCGTTGTCATCCGATATCTCGGGCATTAGCTCGACATAAGGAGATATTTCTTGTACTGCCGCGTTGGGAGTCTCCGGGTGATTCTGTAGCTGAGCGATAGCCAAATGTCGTTCCTATAGCATTGCAAAAATAATATGAAGATTAACTTCCTGTTATACTCGGGTTGGGATCTAGATGCGTTATCGGGGTCCTGCGGTATTGCGGTAATAGTTGGAATGGCCATACTGTTCTCTCTGTGATTTTTGGGATTATCGTTCTCGATTTCCTTTATCGAGCTGGACATAAACTTGAAATTGAAAGATCATGGGCAAGAAAAAATGTGAAAGATATCGTGCGTTCGAGTGACGAAACATACAAGAGAAAAATCACTATTATTTTTAGCCCCACGGTAGGTGCCAAACTATTTTCCGTGAAAATGGTAACAACAATTAAATTTGTAAATGGGACTCTAAAAATACGTGATATATCCCCGAGTTAGTTTGTTAGAATAGTTAGTGCTAAAGCATTAGATAAAATGATAGAAATCGAGTTAAGCAAGGCAGTAATCGAACCAGTAAGGGGCGGTTGCCCGGGTGCAAGGCCAGCCAGTAGATGCTTTGGGGCCGAGGTTCGAGCCAATCTCGGGCTATCGAGGGTAATCGGGAAGGGGATAACAAGTAAAAATATAGCTAAGCAAAGCTCTATATCATCAATTTTGATCATAGTAATGAAGAACAAATGAGAAAGCGATAAAGTGCTGAGGCGACCTCGAGGCCGATAAAGATAGACAATTTATAAGAACGAGAGAGTGAGAGAGAGACAGAGAGATATTATTGCATTTGTGGAGAAATGGAGCAACATCACTCCCTTACAAGGTAGGGTGAGTCCCCCTTATACAGGCGAAGGGACTCGGTATAATACAAGGTGCATTAAATGTAAAGATATAGGGATGGGATGTATGGAGAAGATATTAGAACCTATTGATCCTGGCTTCTCCTTGGGAGTTTCTCGTCTTCATGACATTCGCTTAAATTGCGGATAGACCGTCTGACCCTCCAACTACTACAGAGCTGTAGGTGATACTCGAGATAAGGAGCTCGATTACGATCTTATGGCCTTGACGTGCTGTTAGGCTACTCCGAACATACCTCAATGATGGGAAATAGACTCCCTCAATTTTACTGCACACATTGATAACTAAACACTAATCACATAGATGATTCTGGTTTTATTTAAAATTGATTACCAAAGGCTTGCCTAGGTGTAAAATAATGTGCAACAGTTATTCAAAATTATTAAAATAGTATGGAAATTATTTTACCCTAAGAGCATGTTGTTCTAGTTGATACAAATGCAGATATTATTACCAGCTTTATTCAGAAAATATCACAATGTGAGATTATTATTTTTATTACCTTTTCATGAATCAGTAATTAACTAGGCATCTTAAAAAAGTGCAAAACAAGATCCTATAACATGACATCTAATATGCACAAGAAAATGGCAGGATTATTAAAAAACATAATCCCTAAGGCACGATTTCAAAATACGCACAAGAGTTGCAGAATTATTGAAACGTGACTTCTGAAAGTACGAGAGTAACAATTTTTATGCTAATGTTGTTGTAGTCATAGGAGCGGGATTTTTAAGTGATAGAAATAAAACATGAATTAGTGATGGATGAGATGCTGAGGCAAGAAAACATGGGTCCTAAGAGCATGATTTCTAATGCATGTATGAACCCTAAACATGGTTTCTATTGCACAATTAGGAATATAACCCTAATAACATGTTTTCTACCCTTAACAACTATAGCATGCATATCTACCGCCATCCCTTTTCACTAGCCACCACAATGCTTGTTTATAACAGGTTATTACAGACCAACACTGAAATGAATTACATAAGTAGCAATGAAAAATAAGAAGTTACACTATAGGAAGCCTGATTAGGACTTCCTCTTTGAGTTATGTAATCAATCACCTCAAGTGCCAAGATTGTTCCATAGCTTTTCCTCATATCTAGGTGTGTCAGAGTTCCCTAAGAACCTCAAGAGATCCCCAGCAGTGCTCACACCCATATTTCATAGCCAAGACAGAGTAAATGCAGTGCGGAAAGCCAAGTTTTATATGTCCAAGTTCAGAGAGAACTCAAGGGTCCCAAGGCAAGGCTCACACAAAAGGGGTAGAACCTAGTGGTCTAAGAGTATATGTGAGGGTGATTGATGTAGATTTAAAAGAGTTGAGTTGGAAAAAATTTTGAAAATGATTAGTTTGAAATAAGTTTGCAACAACAACAGAAGAGTTGCTCAGGGAAAAACAGTTTTGAAAAGGATAAGGACATAGGAGCAACAACAACTTGGAAAAAACCAGCACACATAGAACAAACTCAAGGAATAGTATCATTCCACATTCATAAGCAGGGAAATAAGGGGTTGGGGACATAGAGGGCCCAAATCAAAAACACATAATCATGGCTGAGAAGAGATGCATATAGACTAGTAAGTACAAAGAACAAGCAGGGACTGATTGACCTCCAGAATACAAAACTACTAATTCAAAATACTAACAAAGGAATCATGCTTGAAATTAGAATAGTAATAAGACATAGGGACAAGGTATGGGAGTAGTCATGCAGGGGTCTATTACACATAATTAGTCATGCCACTTAGTGTTAGTCAAGTACATTCGGAGTCTATGATACTAACATGGTATACTAGTGAGGGAAATAAACAAGAACTCTATTAGACATGATGATTACATTTGAACAAGAGAGGGCAAAACTTAAGCATGCTGAATAAAGTAGTAAACAACAAGGGTAATTAAACACACGAGCCATTAAGCAAGTACAGAAGGAGACATGGATTAACAGAAAAGGAGCACATAGAGCTGAGTTTCAGAATTGAACTAGGAACATACCACTTAACGAAGCAAAATGTAGAAGTAAAGCTAGTAGAGCTCCATGGTCTGGCCTTGGCTTTTAGCCGGCTAGACAAGTAGTTAGCACAAGCAGCAAAGAGAGAAGAGAGAGTTTTTAGGTGTGTGTGTATTTGAACTTATTGTTCGTCATTTATATAGTAGTTTGAAAACTTGTTCAAATAAGGCAAGAATCAATTCTTTAGTAATTATTGAACTTTGTATAATAAAAAATTAGTTCGAATCTCCCTTTGGTTAAGGGAGTCAGTTATGTCACGACCGATTTCCATAATAGGTCATGATGGTGCCCAAAACCGTTGTCGGGCAAGCCAACGCGGAAAAATACTAAATTAGTTCTTGTTTACTTTTACCCAAAAATAGTTGCAATGATTCATTGAGTTGAAATAAAATTAAAAATAATCACTAAATCCAAAAATAATCGTACAATCCCAAAATAATATTCTACTAATGTGTGTGCCAAGACCTGGTGTCACAAGCTATGGGCAACTAGTAGAATATACAAAAGAATCACACTAACCTACTGTCCGAAATAGAATAGACAGCAAAATACATAAGAAAGACTCCTCCAGGCTGCTGAAAGGCATGGAAAGGGAAGCAACTTACCGTAGAAGTCTCGAAATCCGCTCAGGGATGCGCCCCAGACTGATAGCCAGAGACACTTGCCTCACATCCTGTACAATTAAGTACAAAAGTGTAGTATGAGTACATAAACAATATGTACCCAGTAAGTATCCTATCTAATCTCGAAGAAGTAGAGACGAGAGGTCGACTTGATACTTACTAGGGTCAAATAATATGAGAAAGAATTTATCCAGATAATATAATAGGTGACCATTTACATCTCAAGGCATGTACAAAGTTCAGTCTACAGAAAATACTAAGTAAAACATATGCAAGAAACACCGAAGGACGTACAACCCGATCTTACATAAAAGTAAATTGTGCACTGCCGAGGGTCGAATGGTACAAACCATAGATGCATCTATTACCCGCTTGCAAATCACACGTGCGACGCGGTCAGATATAAATAAACTCAACAACAAGCAGACAAAATGTATATCTGAGAAGTGGTTATTCATGGGAATATTTAAATTCTCTTTTAGAAGACTACAAAAGATAAGGTTCCGCTTACTAGTCTCATTTACCTTAATTAACATAATTATACGAATCTGAATTTAACATCGAGTTACAAGAATAGCACATAGAGCATGCTTTTGGGTCCAAGACTACCCAGACTTAACATAATAGTAGCTACACACGGACTCTCATCACCAAGTGCGTACGTAGCCTCCGCATATAGTAGCAATTAATTAAATTATCACCCTATGGGGACAATTCCCTCTTACAAGGTTAGAACGGAGACTCACCTCCCTCCAAGTATACTTTGCCAAGAACGAGCCCAAACTCTCAATTTGGAGCCCAACGATCGAAAAGTAGTTAAATGAGGTAGGAGCTAATCAATATAAGCTCACAAGATTGTATTCTAGCTATTTAAGAAATTTCCCAATCCTCAACACGAGTTTCCTAAAACCCGAACCCGGGCCTATGTGCTCGGATTCCAAAAAATTTTGAAGGAAGTTGTTCTCTATAAATTAGGGATCAATAATATATAATTTCTAATTTATTTCATAACAAATTATGTGGTTAAACTTAACTTTTATTAAAACCCTAGGTTTTGCTCTAACCCCTTGATTTTACCTAAGTTCTAGTGTTTAATCTACCTAAGACACAAATATTAATCTAAGAATTAGCGGGAATAACTTACCTCAAGATGCTAGGTGGAAATCTTCTCTCGAAAGCTCCCAAAATCACTAATGGAGGGGTGAAAAGTGGTAAAAATGACTTAGAACCCATATTAAATAAAGCTCACTGCTTCAGCGATTTCCGCATCTATGATCCCATTTCTGCGAGGACGAGACCATATCTGCGAAAATGGGCCAAGCGGGCTGGAACCGCTTATGCGGTCTTGAAGACGCTTCTGTGGCTTGGGAGCCGCTTCTGCAGTTCCTGGCCTATCCTACCTTGGCCGCTTCTACGACAGGAGGACCGCTTTTGCGGTCTTGCACCTGCGGTCAACCAACCGCAAGTGCAGTTATGATAGAAGCAAATGCTTCAGCACTTCTCCCAAAATTCCAACTTCACTCGTGCCTCGTTCGGTTGACACTCAAGGCTCCCGGGCCCCGCCCGAACATACCGATGAGTCTGAAATCATGAGACGGACTTACTTGATCCTTCGGAATTCCCGAAACAATGCTAAATCCAAGATTCACCCCCTAAAACCAAATGAATCATATTTATGAACTTCAAATTCTTAATTTTCCTCTAACGAGCCGAAATGCACTTAAACTACTCGGATTGACACCAAATTATGCGGGCAAGTCTTAAATGTTATATTTGACTTGTACTGGGCTCCGGAACCAACATACAAGCTCAATACCAATGTGATCAACAATTAATTAGTTTCTTTAAATCCTTAGAATATTAGTAAATAATTTCTAATAAAAATTCATTACTCGGGCTAGGGACCTCGGAATTGGATTTCGGGCATATGCCTAGGTCTCATATTTTCCTACGGACCCTTTGGGATGATCAAATCGCGAATCCGGCTCCGTTTGCTCAAAATATTGATCAAAGTCAAACTTGGCCTTTTGAGAATATTCTAAGGAATCAAATTAGCATATTTCAACCCCAAACTTCTTCTAAATCCCGAACCAACTATCCCCGCAAGTTGTAAATTAGCTAAATCAACCACAGAAAGTTTTATATAAGGGAACGGGGTTCTAAAAGGTAAAATAACCAGTCGCGTCATTACAGTGAATGGTAAAATGCAGGTGGAAAGTATGGAATGAAATCATACACGACTGGAGTATAACAAATAAGGAAAGATATCAAAATAACACCAGTATAGAAAAGGTAATTAATGCTAGGTTTGGAAAGTTTTCAAACTAAGGAGACAATCAGTAGCAATGCAGACAAGGCAAGGAAAATTAATTAAGGTAAGAAACTAATCAAATTAAGTGGAAAGATAGGGGTCGAGATTCTGTAGCATCGAGTAGGACCAAATTCATAAAGCCATAATTAAGGGCACAACTTAGTAGAAGAAGAGAAAAAATAACTATCATAGCAAAATATGGTAAGGAAATCAGCCAACCTAACAGATGGGGTCAAGCTTTTAGGGTTTTTGAAAGAAAATTTTCAATCGCCATCAATGAAGGACACTAGACTCGATCAAAAGGGAGTCATGACTCTATACTTTTATCATATAAATAGAGGAGATCCACAGATGTAGCAAGAAACATATTCAAAGCATAGTCACAGAAAGAAACAAGGCATAGCCACACAAAAGCGACATTAGTAGACTAGGGATTTAGGAAAAATATATTCGAAGCAGGTTAATCATAGGACTCAAGTAAGTAGGCTAACGCACATACACGAAGTAAAGAAAGCATGCTAACACACAGAGAAGCGAAGTAAGGAAAATCATGTTACCGTTCACAGAAACAAAGTAAAGAAAAAATCTTTTAAAAGAAAGGTTTTTTGTAACAGAGTTAAGTCAAAAGCAGCAAGAGCACAAAATTGGTTAAAACAAACAAGGGAAAAGGTTTAATCATAAAGAAAACTATTAGAACACGCGTAAAAGTAATTCGAGAAACCCTAGTTTTAGAAAATAATGACTAAAATCGAAATAGCTACTCAAAAAAGGAGATTATTAAAGGAAAACGTTTAATAACACTCGAATCACCTCAGATCTAGAAGGAATCTCAGAAGAATCAAACAGTAGCGAACTAGGGTTTTCAGAAAAGAGTATAGATAAAGAGAATCAGTTAAAAACTCATGGATTAAAATGAAAAATAAGAGGAGATCATTTCTTACAAACGAAAATGGCTAGAGACAGGCCGATAAACAAAGTTTCAGACCGGAACCAGTTGGGCTTCCCTTGAGAAAACCTCAAGGATCTAAGAAATCAAAGAGATACGGCGTATAAGAGACCAGAGGTGGTCGGAGAAGGCACGAGAACACCATAGGAGGGAGGTTCTCGACGGTAATGGTTATTAGGGTTAGGGTGAGTTTGAGAGAGAATTTGGGAGAGAAAGGATTCAGAGGCGGCGTAAATGAACGAATGGGGTAGGGTTTTAGGGGATTGTTGAATTAAAAAGGTAAGAATTAATGTGGACAGTTGATCTGGGAGATCAACGACCGAGATTAAAAGGGATAGGTGGGGTTCCGGGTTTGGTTATGGGTTAACATGTGTGGTTAGAGTTTTAATTATAGAATTGGGCTGGAAATTGAAGCCCTGATTTGGCTATAATTTAAATAGCCAGGTTTTTCTTTTTAATTTGTAAAAAATAGTAGGTAATTTCTGAAAATAATTTTAAAATCCTAAAATGATTTAGAATACATAATTAGCAATTTAAAAATATAGGATCCAATTTTATGCATGTAAACATAATTAAAATTTGAAAGGGATAATATTACAATTATTTGCAATTTAACTTTAAAAATAGTAAATGTAATTTAAAAAATATATAAAATTACCTTAGCCATATTTTGGCATAAATATAGAAATTCAATAGGTGAATTATCAAAACCATAACTTTGGTAATAATTATTTGAGATTTTATGGATAAAAAGGGAGAAAAATAAATCAATTTAAAACCATAAAATTATTGAAAAAATAATGAAAACCTTGGGCATGCTTATATATGCAAAAATATATATATGCTATTTTGAAGGTATTTTGCATATTTAAAATATGTAGTGAAAAATTGGGTATCAACAGTTGCCCCTCTTTACCCGGGAAGGATGAAAAAGTTTTCGAGTAAAGAAACAATGACCAATTTTGATCGAGCGAAATGATTTGGGAAGATTTCGGCGACAACCTGGCTTCTGATTGCCTATATATCCTTGGTTCTACAGGAATCAGGCCATGTATAGTTCAAGATCCATCGGCGGCGTATATTGTCGAAGACCTTTTAAGAACGGTCGCAATATCTAGGGTTGGGCGAGTGGACGGTTTATAGGAATAGTTAGGTTTGATATGGCTGAGATAACTGGAGCGGGATTGCTCCTATTGGGATAGCCATTGTTCAATGGTTTACCTGCAAATAAGCAATACAAGCATATATTATGCGTAAATTTAAACATGATGCAAATTTCCGTTGCACCATGAATGTTGTCTTTGGACAATGAGGATGATGTCCTTAGACCATGATATCCAAGGCCATGGGTTGTATGATAAGGGATTTGCATGCCATGAAATGATGTTCTCAGGACTTGAGGATCGTGCTTCCGAACCATGACGCCTTTGAATAATGATATAGAAAAGATTGAAAGATATCCTCAGGCCATGATATGGTGTTCTCGGGCTATGAAGATGGTGTCCCGAATGATGACTCCTTTCGATGAGTTGGCAATATTTCAGCCCATGAAGGATGCAGCATGAGTTGGCAATATTTCAACACATGAAGGATGCACTATGTGGCAATCTTTCAGCCATGCAGGATGCAGTATGGGTTGGCGATATTTCAGCCCATGAAGATATAGTATGAGGCGATCTTTCAACAATGTAACAATAAGTGGTGATCTTTTAGCCATGCAATGTAGATGGAGACAACGTTTACTCTCGGAAGCAGAATGGTAGCCTTATGTAAATTGGAATGTAGAATAGTAACCTTATACGATGCAGATGTAGATGGAGGTAGAGCTTAACCTCAAAAGGTAGAATAGTAGCCTTGTGCAATGCAGACGATGATGGAGACAATGTTTAGTCTTGGAAGGCAGAATAGTAGCCTTGTGCAAATTGGAAGGCAGAATAGTAGCCTTATACAATGCAAATACAGATGGTGACAGCGTTCAGTCTCGAAAGGCAGAATAATAGCCTTATGCAAATTGGATGGCAGAATAGTAGCCTTATGCAATGCAGATGCAGATGCAGATGGAGACAGCATTTAGTCTCGGAAGGAAGAATGGTAGTCTTATGCAATGTAGATGCAGATGGAGGTAGAGCTTAACCTCAGAAGGTAGAATAGTAGTCTTATGCAATGCAGATGCAGATACAGATGTAGATGGAGACATAGTTTAGTCTCGAAAGGAAGAATGGTAGAATTATGCAATACATATGTAGATGGAGGTAGAGCTTAACTTTAAAAGGTAGAATAGTAGACTTACGCAAATTAGAAGAAAGAATGGTAGCCATATACAAATTGGAAGGCAGAATGGTAGCCTTATGCAATACAAATACAGATGGAGACAGCGTTTAGTCTCGAAAAGTAAAATGGTAGCCATATGCAAGAAATAAAATAACAAATGATAATAGAATTTTATTAGCTGATAGCAGGTTATGGCATTGTGATTACTGGGAGCATTGTGACTGCGGAGCATTACTTGTGTGTGCTGATAGCAAATGTTGGTAAGTGCAATGGTTCGGAGAATCGCATTTTTGAAAAATGTTTATTTCACGGGTGTACAGTATGTTTAATGATTTTGCAATCCTAGTGCCTGCATTCAAAGAAAAATCGTGAGTTTTGTAAGGGGGAAGTTAGTTCATATCCCTGCTAGCTTTGCTTGACTTGTTTGGCATTGATCTTGTGGTACTGTATGTATCATTAAGGTAGCATTGCTTAACAAAGTAGTTTCAATAATAAATATACATGATTTTGTAAAAGTATGACATAAGTGTATAGTTAAAAATAGCCTTTAGATGAACTGATGAATGTGACGTGGTTCAGGACATTGCAACCTCTCCTTCTACGGAATGTTGAGGGTCCTCCTCAAAATACTGCCCTAGTTTGACGGGTTGACGTTTTTGAGTGTTTCTCGTACAGCGGTCAGCTAAAACCACTTCCGAATTTTAAGGGTCCTCGTCAAAATTCTGCCCCAGTTTCCAATTACGAGGGGAAATGAATTTTTTAATGAATTGTGACCGAACCCATAGGGCTGCCTACGTATCCCTTTTTAAATGGGAGTCAGTTCAGGCGTATTTCAATTTATATCATATAAGGAAAGCATAAAGATTACACATAGTAAGGGTTGACTGCGTCTGAATTGATCGGCTTTGGATAGACATCTCCATCCATTTCTGCAAGTATGAGGGCTCCTCCTATCAAAACCCGGTGAACTATGTATGGACCCTACCAGTTGGGAGAAAACTTTCCTTTGGCTTCATCTTGGTGCGGGAAAATTTTCTTTAACACCAGTTGCCCCGGTGTGAACTGTCTTGGCTTGACTCTTTTGTTGAAGGCTCTGGACATTCTATTCTGATAGAGTTGAACATGGTAGACTGCATTCATTCTCTTTCCATCTATAAGAGCTAATTGCTCAAAATGACTTTTTACCCATTCTGCGTTATCGAGCTCAGCTTCTTGTATGATCCTTAGGGAAGGAATTTCGGCCTCAATGGGAATGACAGCCTCTGTACCACAAACCAGCTTATAGGGGGTTGCCCCGGTTGACATGTGGACTATGGTACAATACCCTAGAAGAGCAAAGGATAACTACAATACCCTAGAAGAGCAAAGGATAACTTCTTGTGTCACTGTTTGTGATTCTTTATCATTTTCCTCAATATCTTTTTGATATTCTTGTTGGCAGCTTCTACAGCACAATTCATCTGAAGACTACAGGCTGTTGAATTCTTGTGTTTGATCTTGAAAGTTTTTTGCACATTGGAGCCATTATCATTAATGATCGACCCTGGAATTCCAAATCAACAAACAATGCAGTCACGTATGAAATGTACCTCGACTTTCTTAGTCACTGCTTTGTGAGATGCTACTTCGACCCATTTGGTAAAATAGTCTATGGCTACCAGGGCAAACCTGTGTTTGTTGCAAGCGGCAGGCTCGATTGGTCTGATAACATCCATCCCCCAGGCGGCGAACGGCTACGATGAGCTTGTTGTGTTAAACTCACTTGGAGGTGCTTTATCATGTCTGCATGTATCTGAAAGCGGTGGCACCTCCGGACGTACTAGATGCAGTCCATTTCCATAGTCATCCAAAAGTAACTAGCCCGAAGTATCTTCTTTGCTATGACAAAATCGTTCATATGTGGACCACAAGTCCCATCATGAATTTCCTCTAGTATCTTGGATGCTTCCTTTGCGTCGACACATCTTAATAATTCTAAATCGAGAGTCCTCCTATATAGGATTCCTCCGCTCTGAATGAAGTTGTTAGAAAATCTCTGAAGTGTGCATTTCTAAATAGGATTAGCAAGCTCCGGATACTCTCCTTTTGCCAAATATTCCTTGATATCATGAAACCAAGGCTTTCCATCCGCTTCATCTTCGACATGGGCAGTGTAAGCTGGATGATTATGGATTTTCACTAGAATGGGATCAATGAAATTCTTGTCGGGATGCTGTATGATAGATGGTAGGGTGACCAATGCATCGGCGAACTCATTCTAGATTCTGGGAATATGCTGGAATTTCATCTTTATGAACCTCCTTCTTAATTCTTGTACGTGATACAGATAAGGGATTATCTTGGAGTTCTTGGTTCCCCATTCTTCTCGTACATGCTGTATAAGTAAGTTTGAATCTCCAATCACTAGCAGCTCTTGAATGTTCATGTCAATGGCCCTTTTGAGTCCTAAGATACAAGCTTTATACTCAACCATATTGTTGGTGCAGGGGAACCTGAGTTTGATAGACACTGGGTAATGCTGACCGATTTTTGATATTAGGACTGCTCCAATTCCAACTCCTTTAAAGTTTGTTGCTCCATCGAAGAACATTCTCCAACTGTCATAGGATTCCGCAATGTCTTCTCCTATGAATGATACCTCTTCATCAGGAAAATACGTTTTCAAGGGTTCGTATCCTCCATCTACGGGATTTTCAACAAGGTGGTCTGCCAGTGCTTGTCCCTTGACCGCTTTTTGAGTTATGTAAACAATGTCAAACTCACTCAGTAGGATTTACCACTTGGCTAGCTTGCTAGTGGGCATAGGCTTCTGAAAGATGTACTTCAAGGGATGAATTCTCGATATGAGATATGTAGTATTGGCACATAGGTAATGTCTCAACTTCTAAGCTACCCAAGTTAAAGCACAACAGGTATGTTCTAATAGAGAATACTAGGCCTCGTACGGGGTAAACTTCTTACTGAGATAATAAATGGCTTGTTCCTTTCTCCCTGTTTTATCATGCTGCCCCGGAACGCAGCTGAAAGCTCTATCTAACATTGCGAGGTAGAGTAATAAGGGTCTACTTGTCTCGGGCGGGATTAATACTGGTGGTGTTGACAGCTACTCTTTGATTTTGTCGAAGGCCTTTTGGAAGTCATCAGACCATTTGGTGGGAGCGTCCTTCTATAACATCTTAAAGATTGTCTCACAGATAACTATAGATTGTGCTATGAATCGACTAATGTAGTTAAACCTTCCTAAGAAACTCATCACATCTTTCTTGTTTTTTGGCGGTGGTAGTTCTTGAAGGGCTTAGACTTTCGATGGATCTAGTTCTATTCCTCGGCAGATCATATAAACCCAAGCAACTTCCTAAGAGGAACCCCAAATGCACACTTTGCGGGGTTTAGTTTCCGGTTGCATCTCCGCAATCTGTTGAAGAACTTCCTCAGATCTTCTATATAGTCAGTAGCCTTCTTGGATTTTATAATAACATCATCTACATGTACCTCTATCTCCTTGTGTATCATATCATGAAAGATTGTAGTCATGGCCCTTATGTAGGTGGCCCCTGCATTCTTCAGGCTGAATGGCATCATCTAGTAACAATACACTCCCCATAGCATAATGAAAGTCGTTTTCTCTGCATCTTCCTCATCCATCCAGATATGATGATAACCAGTGAAGCAATCTACGAATGACTATAATTCATGCTTGGTGCAATTGTCAATTAGGATATGTAATTCGGCAAAGGGAAGTCGTCTTTCGGACTGGCCCGGTTGAGATTTCGGTAGTCGACGCAGACTTTAACCTTCCCATCCTTCTTTGGCACTGGCACAATGTTGGCTAACCACGTTGGGTATTCTACTACCCTAAGAACCTTAGCTTTGATGTGCTTGGAGACTTCTTCCTTGATTTTCAAACTCATATCAGGCTTCAACTTTCTGAGCTTTTGCTTTACCGGTGTACACATTAGATCGGTTGGCAGTTTGTGAGCCACAATGGACGTACTTTGACCAGTCATGTCATCATATGACCAGGCGAATATGTCCTTATACTCTTTTAGAAATTTTGTGTATTCTTTCTTCTCTGATGGCCATAGGTGAATGTTGATTCGTCTTTCTTTGACGTTTTATGCGTTTCCCAGGTTGATAATTTTGGTCTCGTCCAGGTTGGACTTAGGTCTGTTCTTAAAGTTCTCAACTTTTTTGACAATCTCATCGGGTATGTCATCTTTCTCTGAATTAATATCCATTTGTTGCGTTGTCTCATTGCATGTCACATTCATTAGTTCATCAAGATAAGTAATAGTAATGATGTATTGGTAAAGTAAGGAGGAAAATGATAGCAATAAATTTCAATTCATAAGAAAAATAAAACATTCTTTTGATAGATTGAGTAACTATTTGGAACATTGAAAATCTTATTGCGGAAATTGAAAAATGCGAAAAGAAAATAATTTAGTAAATAAAATAGTGAATAATGCTTGTTTTAGCCTTTCTACCCCGAGGATCGTTGGGCTCTGGTGGTCTTGATGGTCCAATTCTCGAGATGTGCCTCTCTACTCACAGCTTGTATGGAAGGGCCTTCCTCCCCCTCCTCCTTGAGAATAACACAACAGTCCTTATCACTGTCCTCTAGAAACAAGTTCTTCACTGCTGCAAGTGCTTCTTCTTCATCTGACCGATAAATTATGTCAGCCTGTTGGACGGTCTACTCCAGATGTGGTATTGGCTGCTCTAGTGGGTAAGGACCGTGCCATGGTGGCGACCAACTATTGAATTCTTTTTAGGTGTATTCATATCTCAAACTAAATGTAGTTCCATGTTTCTAGAGTTTTATAGGTTTATTGATTCCTTGGATGTTCTTGCCGAGCCATTTGCCAGATTCGTACCCCTCCAACTCAGTATACTCCTGATTTTCCAATCCCACTATTTGTATTTGTCCATAGCATTTACCCACTCAATATGGTGGTAAGTTTCTCTACTCATCTTCCTTGTTTCCCTGATTGTCGAAATGGTCTGGCGATTGTATATAGGGTTACTATCATTGCTGTGAATAATCACTTCCTGGTGATTCCATTCAAACTTTACTACTTGATGCAGCGTTGATGCTACGGCCCCACTAGCATAAATCCATGGCCGTCCCAGTAGCAAGTTATAAGACGTTGGTACATCTATCACCTGGAAATCGACCTCGAACCAGGTTGGTCCCATCTGCAGGCATAGACTAATTTTACCATTGATGGACCTCTAAGAACCATCGAATTCTTTCACATTGATTGATCCATTTTTTATCTCATACAGCCCTTTTCCCAACTTTTTGAGTGTTATCAGTGGACAAATGTTAAGACTGGAACCTCAATCGATCAGGATTCTGGTGATGAAATAATCTTCGCATTGCATGGTGATATGCAGTGCTTTGTTGTGCCCCAGACCTTTAGGTGGTAGCTCATCCTCATAAAAGGTGATCTTATGGCTTTCCAGCACTTGTCCTACCATATTATCCATTTCCCCGCTAGTGATGTTACTTGGTACGTATGCCTTAATTAGCACCTTTTGCAAAGTGTTCTTGTGTGTCTTGGAATTTTGCAGCAAATAGAGAATGGATATTTGTGCTGGTGTCTTGTTTAACTGGTCAATGTACGAATATTCCTTGGCCTGTATTTTCCTCCAAAGGTCATCCAGACCTGTCTCAATGAGGGGTGGCCGATTGGAGGCCTGCTTGCTTGATTCAGCTAGATGTTTAGGGGTATAGACTCTACTAGTTCTTGTCATACCTTGTGATGTGACAATTTCTTCAATCCTGACATTGCCTTTCTTTCTCGCATCTACTGTATAGTACGAGGGTACATCATTTGTGTAGAATGGCAGCATGTTAGACATCTCATCTGGGATCGGTACGGCTATCCTTAGTTCCAATGGAACTTGTGCCCTGGGTGGCAAGACTGCAACCTCAAATGATGCGGGTGCATTTGCTGTAGACACAAACTCAACCTCAATTGGTGCTGGTGTCTTTGCGGGCGGTGTTGCTTCAAATTCAAGAGATATAGACATATTCACCTCAGCTTCTTCAGTCGGTTGGATCTAGACTATGATTGAATTGAGAGTAACTGTTGATTTCTTTGGGTCATCACCTTCTGTGATCAACCAGATTGATTCCTCGAGGTCCCAGTCATCTTCTACTTCAATCATGTGGATACCTCCTCCCGTATGGTTTGGTAGAGGGTTGTTGCGGATGTTTGGAGCAGGTTCCTTTGACAAAATAATCTTGTTACGAATCAAAGACTGTATCTTGTCTTTTAAGGAGCGATATTCATCAATGGTGTCCTCTTCCATGCCGGAGTGGTATGCACAGGACTTCTTTAGGTTAACCCATTGCAGTAGTGATAGGGGTGACATAACCAGCAGCTTTGAGTTCTTATACAGCTGGTCGATGGGTTCAGTGATAGCTGTATATTATTTTGGAGGTCTGCAATCAAAATTAAGTCGGCGTCTAGGGAAATTTTGTCGTGCAGGGGGTGATTGAAAATGGGATGATTGAGCATTATAGGTTTGGTAAACATTAGCGGGTTGGGAGTATCTGGGTGAAGTAGGTTGATATGTAGGAGGTGGAGATGTCTGATAAGTTGGTGGTGGAATTTTGTATGAGAGTGCTTGGTAATTTGGGGTTGGTTGGTATGTTAGTGGAGGTGTTGGATAAGTTTGGTATTTGAGAGGATACGTGGTCCTTTTTGCAACCATTACGGCCCATACGTCCCTTTTCTTGGACACACCACCGAACTGTAAAGCTTTATTCTTAGCTTGCAAGGCCTCAGAATTTGTAACCATACCACTTTTACTACCTTCTTCAATTCTTTCACCTAATTTGATAATGTCAGAGAACTTGTGGTTCTCAATCATCATCAGTTGTTCATAGTATTACGGGTCCTGATCCCAGACAAAAAACTTGTTCATTTGCTCCTCTTCTAAGGCGGCTCTAACATTACCAGCTTCGGACCTCTAGCGAGTATCATACTCGCTAAATGTCTCTATGGGCTTCTTCTTCAAATTTTAGATATAGAACACGTCTGGCGCGTTTTCTTTATTAAACCTCAACCTGTCCATAAAGTCAGATGCCATGCCTACCCAGCTTGACCACTTCTTGGGATCTTGGCTAATGTACCAAGATAATGCATCTCCCTTCAAACTCCTCATGAATAGCTTCATGAGGATCATTTCATCCTTCCCTACTCCAACCAGCATGTCGCAATATGTCCTCAGATGGACCTTTGGGTCACCCGTACCATCAAACATTTTGAACTTAGGAGGTTTGTACCCCTCAGGCAGTTCGACATCAGGCCTAGCAACAAATAGACTTACTAAATGCCTCATTTTATTGATAAAAATAGGCAAATCCCAAAACGACATTAAATAAAAGTCACTAATGGACATTGGCCTTATTACATTCATAAGGTGAAAAAGTAAATTCCTATATATTTAGTCTCAGAAGGACCTTCCCCGGATCCGGCATCCTTAGCTCTATCGAACAGCTTCCCCAATTCATGAAGTCCTAGCATATGTTCTGACTAGATGTCCACCTTCCATCCCTCCAGCCTTTTGATAATCTTTAACCCTTTTGAGAAATTTTCCCTCTAGTTATACTATGCCTCACTCCAAGTATCCTAGCCTTTTGTTGGCATTGATAGCCATGTTTTTCCATTCCTCAATCAACTTCTCATTCTCTTATATCTTGCGATGTTCACTCTTGCATTCACGGATCCTTTTGCGCAGCTGTTTGTACTTGACTTGTGCCTCAGACTTTTCATCTATAATTTTGTGACCTCGAACGAACCCTGGCCGACCCAGACCATCCCAATTATCTTCCAACCAACCAGAATAGAAATGGGTACAATTGGCATGATATTTGTCTGGCTCGATGGTGTCTTTCCCCATTACGATCTTGCAATGCCACAGGTGCTAGGCTAGGCACTTGTGAGAACTATCATCATTTTGGAAGTTAGCTCGAAAATGGCTCATCTTGTCGACCCTGGGTATGAATTGGTTCCTACCTACTTGCCTCATAACTCAAAGAGGGACGTAAGGGTATGTTCCTCTTAGACCAATCAGTATCAGAAAAGGTGTATCTCTTGATCGGGTGATGAACTCTTCTATAGAAGACCACTCAAAACATCCATTGATGTTGTTCTTCAGTTAGATTATCAAAGAGCTCAACCATTCCTTGGCATTCTCAGGCTGAGCGAACATGTCGGGGATGTAATTCATTTGCTTTGGGTGATGGAAAGCGATGTGGTCATCCCAGGCCCTTCGCTGAATTTCTTGTTGGTATTCGCCCTTTGGAGATGTTCCATAAGCCAAAGTTGAAGTAGAAGATTGCAGCTTTCGAAGTGTTTCGCTCCTCATTGACACTTCTCTAAGGCTCGATATATATCTACAATGATCATGGGTACAATGCTGAATGTCGGCCCACTAATCCCCTCCATTAGGTCTTGGTTACCATAGCCAACATAGTATGGATTCTCCCTTTCTTCATTGGAAATGCGATCAAACCAAGGAAGCAAAACATGAAGACGAATACCCTACGATGGATATGTCCTAGGGACGTGATGGCAATCTCGTCATGGTAGGTACGGTATGATTTACTATGACCATACCTTTCATACAGGTAGTCAAAAGGGATGTATGATTCCTTTAGTCATACCAATTCTGAATTCTTCTTCAAACCCACCATTTTTAAGAAACCCTTGCCTGTGCGATTCTCAGGCATCAGCAAACCCAGAGTTTCCCACAATACACTAGCCAGTCCTTCTATCTCCTCTAGCAAAGGCATTATTTCGATGTCCCCAAAGTGGAACACGGCCCTTTCACAATCCCAAAATAAAGAAGTAGCTTATATTATCATGTTGTTAGGCTGGATCTCCAAGAGGGATGTTAGATTGCCCAGATATTTTCTAACGAGAGGTTTGTGGAGTGTAAATCTTCCCACCAACTTAGCAATCTTGGGTAGATGTTGGTGACCTTGCCGAATCTGGGGACTTCGTGCCTCATATTTCTGTAAGACAAACAAGGTTAGGACCTTACCCCTACCAGACTCGACTATTTAATATCAACAATTAGCATGAAGCATTTAGTTCTCCAAATAAATGCACAGAACGCGATGATGTCTGTTTGGGTTTAGGGAAACCCAGTGGACTTTTGGACAAGGCTATCTTAAAGGATCATTATGTGGACAACATAACTGACCCAACTAGGTTTGAGCATGATGCATGCACAACTTAAACAGAGTAAGGTTTCTATGGGGTTCTAGACTGGTACCCTTGAGCAGACAACTCAAGGGGGAAAGGCACGAAACTGTCGACTGCACCGTAGATCGACTAGTTTTATCGTAAATAAGCCTTTTTGAATTTAGGGGTAATGATATAGGAAGGGCGCAACCAGTCATCAAGCATTTCTATAGTATTTGTCTGGCATGAGTGGAATATGATGTTGAGCATGATTATGCAATAATTAAAATCATATTCACATGTATCTTCACGTTAAGAAAGCAATAAATACAGCAGTTTCATAATTTCAAGTAGTTATAAAGAAAGGAAACAAGAAAAATATGTCAGTTTTGCTCTTGAAGAAGAAATTAAACAAATAATTGCACATAGGGAGGGTAAAAATTCACATAAACCTTATGAAATGGTAAAAGCATGGGTATCCCCAGCAGAGTCGTCATGCTGTCGCACCCCCTTTTTCTCCTTCGCGGAGGAATCGGGTTTATGATATTTTTTGTATGGGACAACTCTTTCCTTTTGGGAAAGGGGGTTTGTAGTTTGAAGAGTCACCACCTAACGATTTAAGGTGCATTAGGGCACCTATAAGGTTCATTTATAACTATGTTTGGTAACCAGAGATAGGGTAAGGGCTTGAAATTATCCTAAGGGGAAGGTGTTAGGCACCCCTCAGGATCCACTAGTGTGGTTCCCGACCAAACAAATTTTTGTGAATCTATACAATTAGCAAGTAAACAAATATAGCTCAAATAGTAAGGGATTTAAGTTTAAACACACAAATGTATGAAAACAACTAATGAAAAAACTAGATTTTTTGAAAAGGACTGCAATCTAAGCATATTTGTGAATATAAAGGGGGGTGTCCTAGGTTTGTTTATAATATGGATCACATAAATGCAATACCCAGTATGACACTCCTTAAAGAGGGCTAGGCATGGTATTAATGCACCAGTCATTATATCCAGATCTACCCTTTCCCGCCCCGTGAAGGTAATTAAATCTAGGATTCGTCTCGACCCCTATTGCATGCTGTTACTCGTCCCTTTCTATCAGTCCCGCAGGAACTTAGGACTCCTACTCTATAAGAAGTAGGTTCTTGGCAGACCCTCAGGTTTAAAGGCAAAATACTAATGAGACATACAATAACAAGTAGGACTTCAATTAAGGGGAGCATGGAAGACAAATAAAAGGCTCAAATATGCCTCCACAAGTAATGCAGATAGACAACATGATTCATACACAATTAAAGTCTAAATTTAAATCCTATGCATGGTATCTAAGTGATAACAGCGGAACCAGATTTATCACATGACTTAGAAATGAAGTCTGAATCAAGCTTACCTGCTGATTTTAACAGTTGATAATTAAACACTAATCACAGAGAATATTCTGGTTTTATTTATAGTTGATTACCTAAGGCTTTCCTAGGCATAAAATAATGTGCAGCAGTTATTCAGAATTATTAAAATAGTATGGAAATTATTTTACCCTAAGAGCATGTTGTTCTAGTTGATACGAATGCATAGATTATTACCGGCTTTATTCAAAAAACCATCACATTGTGAGATTATTTTTTATTACCTTTTCATGAATTAGTAATTAAATACGCGTCTTAAACAAAGTGCAAACAAGATCCTAGAGCATGATATCTAATATGCGCATGCAAATGGCAGGATTGTTAAAAAATAGAATCCCTAAGGCATGATTTCTAAATGATCACAAGAGTTGTAGAATTATTGAAATGTGACTTCTGAAAGTACGACAGTAACAACTTTTATGCCATTGCTGTTATTGTCCTAGGAGCAGGATTTCTAAGTTATAGACATAAAACATGGATTAGTGATGGATGAGATGCTGAAGCAAGAAAACCTGGGTCCTAAGAGCATGATTTCTAATGCACGTATGAATCCTAAACATGGTTTCTATTGCACATTTGGGAATATAACCCTAATAACATACTTTCTACCCTTAACAACTATAACATGCATATTTACCCCATCTCTTTTCACTAGCCATCCCAATTCTTGTTTATAACAGGTTATTACAGACCAACATTGAAATGAATTTTATAAGTAGCAATGAAAAATAAGAAGTTACACTATAGGAAGCTTGATTAGGACTTCCTCTCTGAGTTATGTAATCAATCACCTCAAGTGCCAAGATTGTTCCATAGCTTTTCCTCATGTCTAGGTGTGTCAGAGTTTCCTAAAGACCTCAAGGGATCCCGGGCAGTGCTCAAACCCAGATTTCATATCCAAGATAGAGTAATGCAGTGTGGAAAGGCCAGCTTTCATGTGTCCAAGTTTAGAGGGAACTCAAGGTTCCCAAGGCGAGGCTCACACAAAAGAGGTAGAACCTAGTGGTCTAAGAGTATATGGAGAGTGCTTAACATAGATTTAAAAGAGTTGAGTTGGAAACAATTTTGAAAATGATTAGTTTGAAATAAATTTGCAACAACAACAAAAGAGTTGCTTAGGGAAAAACAGTTTTGAAAAAGATAAGGGGATAGGAGCAACAACAACTTGGAACAAACCAGTACACACAGAACAAACTCAAGGGATAGTATCATTCCACATTAACAAGCTGGGAAATAAGGGGTTGGGGGCATAAAGGGCCCAAATCAAAAACACATAATCATGGCTGAGAAGAGATGCATATAGGCCAGCAAGTGCAAAGAACAAGTAGGGACAGATTAACCTCCAGAATACAAAACTACTAATTCAAAATGTTAACAAAGGAATCATGCTTGAAATTAGAATAGTAATAAGACATAGGGACATGGTATAGGAGTAGTCATGCAAGGGTCTATTACACATACTTAGTCATGCTACTTAGTGTTAGTCAAGTACATTAGGAGTCTATGATACTAACATGGAATACTAGTGAGGGAAATAAACAAGAAGTCAATTAGATATGATGATTACATTTGAACAAGAGAGGGCAAAACTTAAGCATGATGAATAAAGCAGTAAACAAGAAGGGTAATTAAACACATGAGCCATTAAGCTAGTGCAAAAGGAGACATGGATTAACAGACAAGGAGCATATAGAGATAAGTTTCAGAATTGAACTAGGAACATACCAGTTAATGAAGCAAAATGCAAAAGGTAAAGCAAGTAGAGATCCACAATCTGGCCTTGGCTTTCAGACGGCTAGACAAGTAGTTAGCACAAGCAACAAAGAGAGAAGAGAGAGTTTTTAGGTATGTGTCTGTTTTTTAACTTATTGTTCATCTGTTAAGACTATAGAAGAGAGTCATTTATATAGTAGTTTAAAAAATAGTTCAAATAAGGCAAGAATCAATTCTTCAGTAATTATAGAATTTAGTATAAAAAATCATTCAAATCTCCCTTTGATTAAGGGAGTTAGTATGAATGATAAAAAGTAGGTGGCAAGTATGGACAAAAATCATACGCGGCTGGAGTATAACAAAAAATGAAAGATCTCAAAATAATACCAGTATAGAACAGGTAATTAAGGCTAGGTTCAGAAAGTTTTCAAACTAAGGAGAGAATTAGTAACAATATAGACAAGGCAAGGAAAATCAATTAAGGTAAGCAACTAATCAAATTAAATGGAAAGATAGGGGTCGAGATTCAGTAGCATACAGTAGGACCAAATTCATAAATCCCTGATTAAGGGCACAACTTAGTAAAAGAAGAGAACAAAAAACAAGTATCATAGCAAAATATGGTAAGGAAATCAGCCAGCTTAAAAGATGGGGCCATGCTTTTAGGGGTTTTGAACGAAAAGTTTCAATCACCATCAATTAAGGACACCAGAGTTGATCAAAAGGGAGTCATGACTCTATACTTTCATCATATAAATAGATGAGGTCCACAAATGTAGCAAGAAACATACTCAAAGCAAAGTCACAGAAAGAAACAAGGCATAGCCATACAAAAGTGACTTAAGTAGGCTAGGGATTCAAGAAAAACATATTCGAAGTAGGGTAATCATAGGACTCAAGTAAGTAGGCTAACACACAGACACGAACTAAAGAAAGCATGCTCACACTCAGAGAAAAGAAGTAACGAAAATTATGTTACCATTCACAGAAACAAAGTAAAGAAAAGAAAACTTTTAAAAGAAAGGGTTTTTGAACAGAGTCAAGTCAAAAGCATCAATAACACAAAATCGGTTAAAACAAACAAGGGAAAAGGTTTAATCATAAAGAAATCAGTAAGAACATGAGTAAAAGAAATTCGAGTAACCCTAGTTTTAGAAATGAAAGACTAATATAGAAATAGTTACACAAAATAGGAGATTTTTAAAGGAGAACGTTTAATAACACTCGAATCACCTCAGATCTAGAAGGATCTGAGAAGAATCGAATAGTAGCAAACTAGGGTTTTCAGAAAATAGTATAGATAAAGAGAATAGGTTAAAAACTCGTGGATTCAAATGAAAGAAAGAAGAGATCATTTCTTACAAACAAAAATGGTCGGAGACAGGCCAATAATCAAAGTTTCAGACCGGAATTAGTTAGGGTTCCCTTGAGAAAACCTCAAGGATCCAAGAAATCGAAGAGCCATAGCGTATAGGAGACCAGAGGTGGTCGGAGAAGGAACCCGAATACCATAGAAGGGAGATTCTCGCTGGTAATGGTGATTAGGGTTAGGGTGAGTTTTAGAGAGAATTTGGGAGAGGAGGGATTCAGAGGCGATGTAAATGAACGAATAGGGTAGGGTTTTGGGGGTCGTTGAATTAAAAAGGTAAGAATTAACGTGGATTATTGATCTGGGAGATCAACGGTCGAGATTAAAAGGGGTATGTGGGGTTCCGGGTTTGGGTATGGGTTAACAAGCGTTGGTCGGGTTTTAATTATAGATTTGGGCTGGAAATTGAGGCCCTGATTTGGCTATAATTTAAATAGCAGTGTTTACTTTTTAATTTGTAAAATATAATAGGTAATTTTTGAAAATAATTTTAAAATGCTAAAATGATTTAGAATACATAATTAGCAATTTAAAAATACAGGATTCAATTTTATGTATATAAAACATAATTAAAATTTTAAAGGACTAATATTACAATTATGTGAAATTTAACTTTAAAAATACTAAATATAATTTAAAAAATATATAAAAATTACCTTAGCGATATTTTTGCTTAAATATAGAAATTCAATAGGTGCATTATCAAAACCATAACTTTGGAAGTAATTATTTGGGGATTTTATTGATAAAAAGGGAGAAAAATAAATCAATTTAAAACCTTAAAATTATGGAAAAAATAATAAAAACCTTGGGCATGATTTTATATATATATATATATATATATATATATATATATATATATATATATGTTATTTTGAAGGTATTTTGCATATTTAAAATATGTAAGGAAAAATTGGGTATCAACACTTAGTCATGTTCATGCATATTATATCATGCCTCAGTCTCGATTATTGCTATTTGACATATCATATCATTTTTCGGGCTTGTATCATGACATCTTAGCCCATGTGTGTTAAACTGGAGAGTATTGACTGATTGAGGCCGAGAGCCGAATATTGATTGGCTGTATAGGATCGGGCTACACGTCGCATCAATGATATTGGTCATGCCTTCCCTGGCATTGATATAGCGCTTGGGCTCAGAGAAGCCCCTTCGGAATCTTTACACCCATAGTGAGCACAGTAGTTGATGATATTGAGGGATGGATCTTCCCTGGACATGGATCTTGTCCGAAGTATTGGTATGGAGATAGATCTTCTCCATGAGGCTGGATTGGCCTGTCTTTCCTCGGTACTGGGTGACTTATATTTTATGATGTACGTATATTCTGGATGGATCTTCCCTGGGCCGAGTGGTCCGTATACAGTACCAAGTGGTTGAGCACTGTGAGTGGAGGTATTGTTCATACTGTTTTGGGTTAATTTTTAGAAAATACTTGAACTGTAAGCATGTCTACTTTTTTGTACAATTATTTGTTGCAACCAGTATGGGGTTTGGTTAGTCACTACCATCAGTCCATAATTTGGACTTGTTACTTACCGAGTTGGAGTACTCACGTTACCCATACATCTTACATACAGATGTAGGTGTATCTGGTCACGGTAGCGGTTGTTGATCTTGCCAGTTGAGGACATCTTTAGAGATTACGAGGTAGCTGTTTGGCGACCGCAGTTCCGCTTTTTCCTTCCCTATGTTCCTCGAGATTAATTTTGTGGATGTTTTCAGACTATTCTACATTTGTAATTCAGATAGCTGTATTTGTTTGCTCATGACTAGTGACACCCGAGGTCAGGGTTGTGTTTGTTTCCGCTATTGTGACACTTCTATCTTTTATTATTGGATTTCTGTTTAAAAATTGATGTTTTCTGACTTAATAATTTGGGTAAAATGAGTAATTTGAAATAAGTGGTTTGCCTAATTTCACGATAGGCGCCATCACGACCAGGTCGCATTTTGGATCGTAACAGAAGTGGTCCTTAGGTTAGGGGAGTATGGGCTTAGGAATTATGGGCTAGGTCCGAATTTGGCCAAATTTTTAGGTTATGTCCATGGGGTAATGGTGTAGGGTTGTCCGAAATTGGGCCTTTCTAACCCAAAATCTTAATTCTTTTTCTACAAATAATGTAAAATCTACACTATAAAATACATAACTAGCTATAATTAAATAAATTATATTGTGAAACTATTTTTTGTTATTTTTCAAGATCATATAAAAATAAAATAGATAAAAATAGGTAAAAATAGTATTACTACATTAAGTACTAGTTAAATTTAAATTAAATAGACTTGAAACTATTTTTTGTGTTTTCGATTTTTTAAATACTAAGTAAAATAACAATAGAAATAGTATATTAGAATCCTATAAAAGTTCAAATAACTCAAAGAAATATATAAAATATGCAAAACTTTTAATATAGCTTGAAGACGTGGAGGATCAAAAATTACATGTATGCACCACAAAATTCTCATCCTTTGTTCTAAGAAATAGTATCCAGGTGAATCTTGAATATGGCAGACCGCGAACCAGGTGCTTCTGAATCAATTTATTCAGAAGTGAGAAGCTTGCATGCCCCAATCTTCTATGCCAAAGTTCTGCATTATTATCAACTGCCTTCAAGCAGCTCATATCACCAGCTTGTAGAGATTCAAAGTCAGCAACATAGATGTTCTTGTATCCTTTGGCTACTAAGACCACTTTTCTAGTTACCAGACTGGTAACTGTGCACACTTTTGATAAGAACTCTATTTTGCCCCCTTTATCACAGATTTAAGAAACACTCAAGAGACTGTACTTCAGACTATCCACATAGTACACATTCTCAATTGAGTGTGAAAGAGACTTTCCAACTTTTCCAACAACGAGAATGTACCCCTTTTTCCATTTCCAAAGGATACATTCCCTTCCTACAGGGCTTTCAGTGAGAGAGAAATCCATGGTGTTTCTAGTCATATTCTTTGAGCATCCACTAAAGAGAAATCCATGGTGTTTCTAGTCATATGCTTTGAGCATCCACTATCTATGATCCATAGTAGTCCACTTCCTCTCACCGTTCCCTGCACATATAAATTATGGGTTAGATTCAGGAACCCAAACTAGTTTGGGTCCCTTGTAATGAGAAAAAGGATGAATAAGAGCTTTTCAAGTCCATGCAGGTAATATTCATTTTTTGTGAGTGGTACATGGTCCCTCTTTAGTAGTAATTTTTTTTATCAAACACTTTATTTTTCTGAATAGATTGACCCTTGGCATGGCAATTTTCTTTGAAATGCCCATTGTTCCCACAATGGGTATAAAGCTAGTTATCGGGGACTGTGACGTACTTGTTGTGAGGGTTGTAAGGAGTTTTCTCCTTTTGGAACCTGATTCCCTACCTATTTCCACTAGTGTTAAAGTACATGGCAGTGACTGTATTTGACGACCAGGTCCACTCGATAGATTTCTCAAGATCAATTTTTACTCGTCAATTCAGCTTTAAGCTACCTATTTTTCTCGAGTTCACCACATAGACTAGTTCTCACATCATTTAAATCTTTTTCAAGTTTCATGTGTGCCTCACCAGCTACTCCATTTCCTTTTTTCAATACTTACATTCCTATGTTCAGATTTTAATCTCTCAATGGTTTCCTCTAGATATGTGATAACCACCAAAAAGTTATCCCTTTGTTGCTCAGTATTAGCAATTTTCTTTTCTAGGGCATTATTTTCTTTGCTTAGATTTTCTATGGTTTCCTTCATGTCAATAACCACTACCATCAGGTCATCTCTCTTATTTTATATACTATTTATTTTTTCAGTTAGAGCTTCCTTTTCTTTTTCAAGATTAGCTATGGTCTCATTCAAATCCACCATATAGACCACCACATCATCTCTAGATTGTTCAGCATCTTCTAGCTCCGTGGTCGGGGCCTCCTTATCATTATCAAGACTATAATATGCATCAACTAAAACATTTGCTAGAGACATCAATTTCTTAGAGGAATAGGAATTCATATTTATCTGAACATCCTTGAAATTTACCTCATCATTTTCATCCTGTTCATTGTCATCAGATAGAGCCACAATGCAAACAATGAGTCATATTCCTTTGGTTCAGTTTCACTGCCATCATTGAGCTATTTTCAGCATCTGGTTCCCCTTATGATTCATTGGAGAAGCCTCCCCAAGGAGCAAGCGCTTGCCTCACAACATTGTCAGCTGCACTTTTTGGACTGAATCGTCTGTCAGAGACCAGGTTCCTTTTTGCTGCTTTGTTAGAGTTTTGTTTGTAATGCTCATGTTTCAGAAGCGGGCTTTCTTTGATGAAATGCCCTGTCTTTCCCCACTTATGGCAGAGATCATTGTTTCTTTGTTTGCTTGTACTACCTCTGTCAGGTATACCACTATTTCTTCAAACCATCTTTTGAAATCTTTTAGTGAGATAGGCCATATCACTATCTTCTTCAATTGAGTCATGATTTTCAACCTTGAGCACCAGGTTTTTCTCCTTGTTCGGCTCTCTTGTTTCACTGTCTTTCTTTCTTTTCATCTCGTATGTCTTCAGATTTCCAATCACCTCATCCATTGTTAGAGTTTCTAAATCTTTAGCTTCAGTGATAACATTCACCTTACTCTCCCAAGAGCCAGGTAGATTACTGAGAACCTTCCTTACAATCTTGTTTCAGGGAATAACATCTCTAAGTGAATGAAGCTCATTTATGATAAATGTGAATCTAGTGTGCATATCTTGTATAGACTCATTATCCTTCATCCTAAAGAGCTCATACTTAGTGGTGAGCATGTCAATCTTGGACTGTTTAACTTGAGTAGTTCCTTTATGTGTCGTTTGTAACTTCCCATATTTCCTTGGAAAAATCACATGCTGAGATTCTATTGTACTCATCAGGTCTTATACCACATACCAAGATTTTCTTGGAAAGAAAGTTCTTTTGTATAGCTTTTCTGTCAATATCACTGTACTCTTTCCTATTTTTCAGCACCATTGGTCCAGTTTCTCCAACTTTCTTCATATGAACATATGGACCATCACAAATGACGTCCCATAGTTTTGAGTCTTCTGCCATTATAAAATCATGCATACAAGTCTTCCACCAGCCGTAATACTGACCATTAAATCTAGGGGGTCTATAATTGTCCTTTCTCAAAGTTAGGTGGAGCAACCATTGAGATCCTTTCTATGTGTTAACCTTTTAGAAAGAACATGCTCTAATATCAATTATTAGTTTATATGAATCCACCAAACTATAGAGTACCTGGTCTTCTATGAATTTCCACTGAGAATACTAATCAAAATAGTAAGTAAATGAGACACAGGATTTTTACGTGGAAAAATCCCAACACAAGGGGACCAAAACCACAACCTACACCTGTAGGCTTTCAACTTCACTAACTTGTAAACAAACTATTACAAGCCACTTTGTAATGACTCTATTACAAAAACATCAACTCAACTAACTTGCGATACACTTACCAGAAGCCACTTTGTCACTCACTAGTTACAAAGACTTTTACTTATGACTAACTCTAGTCACAACACAAACTCAGAAAGTTTATGATGGAATTGATCCTTAGTGGAGTTGTCTTCTTGTTCTTGACACACTTGTGACTTAAATGCAGGATTAGATCTTCAATTGTTGAGAGAATATCACTAAATGCTCCAGTAAATATCTTGTGCCTTGCACCATATTGTTATACTTCAAAGACTGCCCAAGGATGATGTCAATTCTTGGTTGGTACGCCTCTTCTCGATGGGAACTGACTGCTGCACTGTCGCGTGTACAGTTATAGGCAGTTACTTTCTGCAGTTGCTTCCAGCTGTATAGTTGACTTGTACTTCTGTCAGAGAACACCAAGCAATCAGATCCCTGTCTTGTTCCTCTATTTCTTCATTTGCAGCAATTCACATTAGATAGAGTTCAGGCTAGAATTTGTTCATTTGCAATGTGTACCAAGTGTGTCAGGTTCCCTATTTGGTTCTTGAAAGTAAGTTTGTTAGATCATCAAAACATAAGGCAAATACATTGAAAATACATCAGTAACTGTAACTCAGATATTAGTTCAACAAACCAAATTCATTTGGGTGGTAAAAATTAGAATTTTAACAAGCTTAAATATGTGAGTTTAGATTCCGAATTTAATTTTGTGAGAAATTTGGATGGGTATTATTTGGAATTGTTAGAAATAGTATAAGGAGGTTGTATATAAAATTTGAAGTCACTTAATGGAGATTTGGACTTGTTTTGAACAAAAATTGCAACTGAAGATGTGGAAGAAGTTCGTCTACAGACGCTTGTATAAAGGTGTATAAAAGTGTATAATAGTATATAAGAAGTGTTTATACACTCAAAATAAAAAAACCGACCTTGCCCATATTGTACATATTTCGAAAGCAGTAGCAAATTCAAAATGTGTGTTCTTACTACCATTGCTTCTAAAAGCTATAGAGTTAAATTTGTATTCTTACAACCATTGCTTTCACTCTCTTTTATTCTCATATCTTCTACATATACTCAAGGGGTTGTCCACAATTACTTCTTATCCCCTGTGTCACCTGGTTGCAATATAAGAAAACTGAAGAGTAAAAGTCCACCATTGAAGGTCATTCAAAGCTTTGCTTTCGAAAATAGAATTTTTTTGAGTTTGTTAGTTGTTTGGATTGGGTGTTGTTCCAATTGATTAAAGCTATCAAAATGAGTTCAAAATATAAATTTGAAGTGTTTTGGAGTAGATTTGAGCAAGATTTGAGTTAAATTTCAGAAAAGACGCAAGGAAAGAGACGAAGTCAGTTTTTTGTACAATTATATTATGGTGTGATGTCAAGTGTATTTTCTTGTAATTCTTTCAATAAATCTATATTATTATAAAAGCACGAATAAATTATGCTAAATGTTGAGAGACAAAAATATCCCTAAAATATTAAGGAACTGTTATGCCCCTCAATATTAAATATTTCTCCAAAAGCAATTATTCCATATTGGATAAAATTGTCATAACAAGAATTTATATGCTTAACGACCTGTCTGGTCGTTTCATGAGTTACCGATCCATTTCCTCTATTTATGCTTCTTTATGTGCTGTTCAGTTGTATTATGTGGTTTCGGGTTGGTTGGTTCAGGTTCGGAGTGGTTTTGGAAAGGAATGAGACACTTAGTCTCTTTTGAGTGAGCTTAAGTTGGAAAAGTCAACTGAATGTTAACTTATGTGAAAAAGGTCTCGGATTTAAATTTTGATTGGTCAAACAGCTTTGTTAGGTGATTTGGGACTCGGGAGCGTGATCGGAATGAATTTTGATGGTCCGTAGTAGATTTAGGCTTGAATTGGCGAAATTGAAAATTCGGCATTTTCCGGTTGGCAGTCGAAATTTTGATATCGGGGTTGAAATGGCCTTCTATAAATTGGAATAGTTCTTTTGTGTTATTTTTTATGTGTGTTCAAAATTTCAGGTCATTCGGGTAAGTTTTGATAGACTTTTTGATCGTTTGACGAATTTGGAAGTTTCTAAGTTCTTAGGCTTGAATCCGAGGTTGATTTGATGTTTTGATGTTGGTTTGAATGTTCCTAAGGTTGGAACAAGTTTGAATGATATTATGGAATGTGTTACAATGTTTGGTTATGGTCCAGAGAGCCTCGGGTGAGTTTCGGGTGGTTAACGGACCACTTCTTGCTTTTGGAGAGTTGCAAATTTTGCTGATTTTTGCTACAGAAGATTTTGTTCTTTGCGTTTGCGAAGAAGAGCTGGGTATAGGGGAGAAAAGGTTCTTCGCGTTCGCAAGTTGGGGGCCACGTTCGCATATATTTGCATATCAGTGAATTGCAAACACATGAGAGGTTCGCGTTCGCGTAGGGAAATTGAAGCAGCTGGGACCCCAAGATTTTGTGAGTCGCGTTCACGTAGGTATGGTCGCGTTCAGGAAGGCTAGGGTAGCTGAAGCTTCGCGTTCGCGTGAAGGAAGTCGCGTTTGCAAAAGAGGAATAATTGGGTAGTGATTTTTGTGCTTCGTGAACGTGAGGCTTTGACCACATCCGCAAAGAAGGAAGCTTCTAGGCAAAATCTTTAAGTTCAAAAATGAATTTAGTTCATATTTTCAAAAACCCATTAGAAAGCTCGGGAAAAGGTGAATTTAGAGAGGATTTTTAGATGAGTGATTGGGGTAAGTGTTCTTCACTTGTTTTTGGATAAATTCCTTAATTATGTCTTTAATCGTATCATTTGTTTTTAAAATTTGGGGTAAAAATTGAGGAAAATGGAAGAAAAGTTGGAGAATGATTTTCTGGGATTTCGATGACCTTTTAACGCCAAATTTCGATGAATTTGATATGGGTAGACTCGTGAGCTAATGGGGTTTCCAATTTTGTCCTGAGTGTATGAAACCCTGGATTTCACATCATTGTGCTACTTTGAGGTGACTGTCACGACCCATTTCCGAAAATAGATCATGATGGCGCCCAACACTATTAACTGGCAAGCTAACACGGAAAATGTAATTTAGTTCTCATTTTTACTTTTACCCAAAGTTAGTACATAAATTAATAAAGCTCAAGTCAAATAAGAAATGAACAATAATAAGCCAAAATAGTTATACAACCCCAAAATGATAGTCTACTAATGTGTGTGCCAAGACCTGGTGTCACAAGTAATGGGCAATTAGTAGAATGTACAAAATAATAAAACTATCCTACTGTCCGAGGTAGAATAGATAGAAAAAGTAAAGAAAAGACTTCATCAAGCTGCTGAATGTCACAGGAGGGAAGCAGCTCACCGTGGAAGTCTCAAATTATGAATCAGGGGCGCGCACCAAACTGATAGGCAGATGTACCTACCTTAGATCCTGTAAAATTAAGTACAGAAGCATAGTATGAGTACATAAACAACATGTACCCAGTGAGTATCCCGTCTAATCTCCAAAAAGTAGAGACGAGTGGTCGACCTGATACCACAAGGGTCAAACAATATAGTAAGGATTTATGTGAAGCATGGGAGTCATAGATAATTAACAGTGTGTAGCAAAAGATAATAATTCATGTTCTAAAAAACTTTTCAATCAACCAATCACATTCAATTATTTAGCAGGATATGTCATGGATAGGCTTTCACATAGATACCATACGCACATTATACCGAGGTTGACGGCCCGATCCAACAGAAAATAAAATGTGCACTGCCAGAGGGTCGAATGGCGCAAACCATAGATGCATCTATTTCTACCTAGGCGACCGGCCTGATCCACAAATATCAATTATATCAAGAAAACACATGAATGTGCATTTATTTACAAATAAACTCATACAAGTATCCACATGTGCATACCTTCGCTTATTTTCCTTTCCAAGTCTCTAGCGTATCCTAAGTGGTCACATTAGTAAGAAAATATAGATACATTCACGAATAAAGCATGATACGAGTCCTAAACTACCCGGACAATTAACATAATAGTAGCTACGCACGGACTCTCGTCACCTAGTGTATACGTAGCCCCCGCATTTAGTAACAAATTATTCAATTATTATACCTATGGGGATAATTTCCTCTTACAAGGATAGAAAGGAGAATCACCTCGCTCTAAGTGCACTTCCAATACCATGAACGAGCCCAAACCATCAATTCAAAGCCGAACAATTCCAAACTTAAGATGCTAGGTGGAAGTCTTCTCTCAAAAGCTCCCAAAATGGCCAATGGAAGAGTGAAAAGTGTCAAAAATTGGTTTGGAACCCGTATTAAATGAAGCTCACTGCTTTAGCAATTTCTGCATATGCAATTAGGGGGCCGCATCTGCGGTCCCGCTTCTGCGAGAAAACATTCTCACCTGTGAAACAAGCCAAAATGGGCTAGGATCACTTCTGCGGTCCTGTGGCTACTTTTGCAGCTAGAGGGTCGCTTCTTCAGTTTTGGCCTGGCCTTCCAAGTGCCATATCTGCGATAGATGGACCGCATCTGCAGTCTCACACCTGTGGTCCACCAACCGCAAGTGCGGTTATGACAGAAGCAGCAGCTTCAGCACTTCTCAAAATTTCAACTTCACTCGAGCCTCATCTGATTAATGCTCGGGGCTCCCGGGCCCCGCCCGAACATACCCACAAGTTTGAAATAATGAAACAGACTTACTCGAACCTTCGGAACGCCACAAACAACTCTCAATCTAATAATAACCCCCTAAAATCAATTGAATCAATCTTATGAACTTCAAGTTCTTAATTTTTCTCAGACGGGCCAAAACGCCCTGAAACTACTCGGATTGACACAAAATTTTGCAAGTCCTTAATGTTATATTGGACCTGTACTGGGATTCGGAACAAACATACGATCCCAATACCAACGTGATCAATTATTAATTAGTTTCTTTAATTCCATAGGATTTCAGTTTAACAATTTCAAATAAAAATTCATTACTCGGGCTAGGGACCTCGGAATTCAATTCCGGACATACGCCCAGGTCCCATATTTTTTGCGGACTCTCCGAAATCGTCAAAACACGAATCCGGGCCCATTTGCTCAAAATGTTGACCAAAGTCAAAATTAGCCTTTTAAGAAAATCCTAAAGAGTCAAATGTGCATATTTCAATCCAAACTCTTCTAAATCCCAAACCAACTATCCTTGCAGGTCATAAATTAGTTAAAGCAAGCATGGAGAGTTTTATTTGGGGGACCGGGGTTCTAAAAAGCAAACGATTGGTCGGGTTGTTTCATCCTCCACCTCTTAAACAAATGTTCGTCCTCGAACGGACATAGAAAAGTACCTTAAGTGCTGAATAAATGAGGGTATCCGCTCTGCATGTCCTCCTCGGACTCCCAGGTTGCCTCCTCGATTGTTTGGCCCCGCCACTGGACCCTCACCGCAGAAATCCTCATCGACCTCAACTAGCGATCCTATCTTTCAATAATGGCAACTGGCTCCTCCTCATAACCCAAACTCTTATCCAGCTGAATAGTACTGAAGTCTAACACATGGGATAAGTCGGGATGATTCTTCCGAAGCATCGATAAATGAAAGACCGGATGGACTCCTGATAAGATGGGGGGTAAAATAAGCTCGTAGGCAACCTCCTCAACTCGTCTCAACACTTCAAAGGGGCCAATAAACCTTGAGCTCAACTTGCCCTTCTTCCCGAACCTCATAATGCCCTTCATTGGCGAGACTTTCAAGAGAACCTTCTCGCCAACCATGAATGGTACATCACGCACCTTCTGGTCCGCATAATTCTTTTGTCTGGACTGAGCCATGTGAAGCCTTTCCTGAATAACTTTACCTTGTCCACGACATCTTGCACCAAAATGTACCGTATAACTTAGCCGCACCCGGCTCAAACCACCCGATTGCAGAACGACACCGCCGACCATATAAAGCCTCAAATGGGGCCATCTCAACGCTGGACTGATAGCTGTTGTTGTATGCAAACTCCGCCAAGGGCAAGAAATGGTCCTACTGCCCCCCAAAGGCAATCACATATGCTCTAAGAATATCCTCCAGAATATGAATCGTCCGCTCGGATTGCCTGTCGGTCTGAGGATGGAATGTTGTGGTAAGCTCTACGCGGGTCCCCAACTCACTCTGTACCGCTCTCCAAAAGTGGGAAATGAACTGAGGGCCTCTGTTTGATTAGATTGAAATAGGCACACCATGCAGCATGACTATCTCCCGAATGTAAATCTGAGCATACCTCTCAGTTGTATAAGTAGTCTCCACTGGAATAAAGTAGGCCAACTTGGTCAGCCTATCAACAATGACCCATACTAAATCAAACTTCCGCAAAGTCTGCGGCAACCCAACTACGAAATACATGGTAATGTGCTCCCATTTCCACTCTGGTATAGGCATCTGCAAAAGTAGGCCACCCGACCACTGATGTTCATACTTGACCTGATGGCAATTCACGCACCTAGCCACATTTGCCACTATGTCTTTCTTTATCCCCCGCCACCAATAATGCTGCCTCAAGTCATGATACATCTTTGTAGCTCTCGGATGGATGGAACACCGCAAACTGTGTGCCTCATCTAGTATCCTCTCCCTCAGACCATCGACATTAGGGACACAAAGATGACTCTGGAGCTACAAAACAACATCCTCGCTGATAGAAACCTCATTGGCACCTTCCTTAAGCATCGTATCTCTGAGAACTACCAGATGTGGATCATCAAACTACCAGGCCTTTATCTGCCCCAATAATGAAGACTGAGCAACCACACACGCAAGAACCCGGCTGGGCTCCAAAATGTCCAACCTCACAAGTTTGTTATCCAACGACTAAATGTCCAAAGCTAGTGGACTCTCGTCTACTAGAATGAATGCCAAGCTACCCATACTCTCTGCCTTCCTACTTAAGGCATCCGCGACCACATTCGCCTTGCTCAGATTATAAAGAATGGTGATGTCATAATCCTTCAGTAACTCAAGCCGCCTGCGCTGCCTCAAATTAATATCCCTCTTCTTAAACAAATGTTGCAAGATGCGATGATCAGTGTAAACCTCGCATGACACCCCATACAAGTAGTGTCTCCATATCTTAAGAGCATGAACAATCGCTGCCAACTCCAGATCGGGCACAGGATAATTCTTCTCATGGATCTTCAGCTAACAGGAGGCATATGCAATAACTCGCCCCTCTTGCATCAATACACAACCCAAACCAACGCGAAGCATCACAATATGCCATACAACCCTGAACCAGAAGGCAATACAAGAACTAGTGTTGTAGTTAAGGTTGTCTTGAGCTTTTGGAAGCTCGCCTCACAATCATCGGACCAATAAAAAGGAGCACCCTTCTGGGTCAATCTAGTCAGAGGTGATGCAATAGATGAAAAGCCCTGCATGAATCTCCTGTAATAACCTACTAACCTTAGGAAACTCCTGATCTCGGTCACTGAAGTAGGGCGTGGACAACTCTAAACTGCCTCAATCTTCTTAGGAACCACCTTAATACCCTCTCCTGACACAATATGTCCCAATAATGCCAATGACTCTAGCCAAAACGCAGAGTTGGAGAACTTAGAATACTGCTTCTGCTCTTGCGAGGTTTGAAGCACTACTCTCAAATGCTCTCGTGCTCCCCCAATCTACGTGAGTATATCAAGACGTCGTTAATGAAAATGATGATGAAGGAATTAATATAAGGCCTAAACACCCAATTCATCAAGTCCATAAAGTTCGTCGGTGCACTAGTCAAGTCGAAGGACATCACCAGAAATTCATAATGGCTATATTTAGTCCGGAATGCAGTCTTTAGGACATCCAAGTCCTGAATCTTCACTAATGGTAAACTGAACTCAAGTCGATCTTGGAGTACACCCTAGTACCCTGAAACTGGTCAAATAAATCATCGATACGAGGCAACAGATACGTGCTCCTAATGGTGACTTTGTCCAATTGGCGGTAATCAATGTACATCCGCATAGTCCCATCATTCTTCTTCACAAATAACATTGGGGCACCCCAAGGCAAAACATTGGGCCTGACAAACCACTTTTCTAACAACTCCTCAAGTTTCTCCTTCAACTCCTTCAATTCCTTAGGAGCCATACGATACGGTGGGTTAGATATAGGTTGGGTTCCTGGAGCCAAATCAATGCAGAAATCAATATCGCAATCTAGTGGCATGCCAGGAAGATTATAAGGAAACACATCGGCAAACTCTCGAACTACTGGAACTGAATCAATCATCGGAGACTCAGGGTGGTGTCCCGAATATTAGCTAAGTACGCCAAACACCCTTTCTCGATTATTTATCGAGCCTTCAGGAAAGAGATAACTCGGCTAGGTGTATCAACTGGGGAACCCTTCCACTCCAACCCTGGAAATCCTGGCATCAATAAAGTAACAGTCTTAGCATGGAAATCTAGGACGAGGTGATATGTAGATAACCAATCCATGCCTAGGATGATCTCAAAATCGATCATGTCAAGCAATAGGAGATCATCTCTAGTCTCAAAACCACAAAATATAACCACAAAGGACTGGTAAATCCGGTCTACAACCACAAAGTCACCCATAGGAGTGGACACATGAACAAGAGTGCCCAAAGGTGCAGAATGAATAACCAGAAAACGAGCAAACAGAGATGATACATATGAATAGGTGGTCCCTGGGTCAACCAATACCGAAGCATCTCTATCGCAGACGAAAATAATACCTGTGATGATGGTATCTGAGGCCAATGCATCTGGCCTAACCAGAAAGGCATATAATCTGGCTAGAGCCCAGCTAGCTGGCCTCTACCTGACTGAGCAGCAGCTGGCTGACCTCTCCCTACGTGACCTCCACCTCTAGGATGTCTCCTACCAGTCTACCCTCCACCTCTAGGTGGCGGGGCAGCCGGTGCTAAAATCATAGGCTGCTAACCCTACTGTACTGCCTTGCCCCGAAGCCTGGGACAGTATCTCCTCATATGACCAAGGTCTCTGCACTCGAAACAACCCCAAAGTGCGGCGGCGTACTGCCCGATGGACTATAAACCTATTAGAAGAAGCCTGGATAGCTAATGGGCGGTACGAGCTCTCTAGAATAGCACTAAAATAAGAATCAGAAGAACTATGAGGACCTGAATACCCACCAGAGGAACCCTGAATAACCAGTGGGTGATGAGAACTCTCTAGCATGGCGGTGAAATAGGGAAGCGCTGGAGCACCCCTAGTAGGTAGTGGTGCTGAATATGGCAGCCTGCTTGGCTATCCCCTCCCAAATTGACCTTTGCCCCTATCTGGGGCACCTCTAAACTTTCCAAAGAACCTATCCCTCTTATCCTGCTGCATCTTCTCCCTACCCCTCAGACGGTAGCCCTCAATCCTTTGAGCAATCTCCACTACTAACTAATAAGGTGTCCCCATCTCCACCTCTCGGCCATGTTGGCCCTAATGCCAGAATGCATCCCTACAACAAACCTCCGCACTCTCTTTGCAACAGTAGGAAGTATCATTAATGCATGGCGGGATATCTCAAAAAACCTTACCTCATAATCGGTCATGGACATCTGACCCTACTCTAACTGCTCAAACTGATACCGTAGCTCTTCCCTCTCAGAGGGTGGTTTCCTGTCCAGAAACAACTGTGTGAATTGACTCCAAGTGATTGGAGGAGAACCTACTAGTCAACCCAGAACATAAGGCTGCCACCATCCGCGGGCCTTGCTCTCTAGTTGAAAAGTAGTAAAGTCAACCCCATGCGACTCCAATATCCTCTTGTTGTGCAGTCTGTCCCTGCACCTATCAATAAAGTCCTGAGCATCCTCCTGGCACTCACCCCCGAAGACATGAGGGTGAAGTCTAGTCCTTCTATCCAACAGCTTTTGCAGGACACCATCCGCAGCTGGTCTGGTCTCGGGTATCACTACAGCAACTGGCTGAGCCTCATCTATGGGTAGTGCACCCGAATTCTGATACACTACAGCTACATGATGGGGAGCCTGGGTAGTAGGGGTCTGTGCTCCCCTCCCACCTATGATGTAGCCAGATCTACTGGAAATAAACCAACATGTGTCATGGTTTCCATGAATCGTAGCATATGATCCATGACCTCATGGAATCCCGGTGCCATCATAAAGTTTGTCGGCGTGGACTCAGTTGCGGGTACCTCGACCTGCTCCTCGATGATAGGATCTCCCACAAGATCTGCCGGTGGTACTACTGGGATGACTCTGGGACGACCTCATCCCCTACCTCGGGCCAATGCCCTCCCCCGGCCTCTACCTTGGCCTCTTGCAATAGTGGGAGCAGCTCCTCTCGGATCTGGAACATCAGCCATGCGTGTCCTCACCATCTGTGAGAGAATAGAAAGTGGGAAATTTAGCATAACAACTCTGCACGATAGGAAATGAATAAAGAATACTTTTTCCTAACACCCTCTAGTCTCTCGAAGATAAATACAGACGTCTCTGTACCGATCCGCAAGACTCTATTATGTTTGCCCATGACTCGTGAGACCTACGTGAACCTAGTGCTCTGATACCATATTGTCACGACCCATTTCCAAAATAGATCGTCATGGCACCCAACACCATTATCGGGCAAGCCAACGCGAAAAATATAATTTTGTTCTCATTTCAACTTTTACCTAAATTACATAAATTCATAAAGCTCAAGTCAAATCTGAAATGAACAACAATATGCCAAAATACTTATACAACCCCAAGATGATAGTCTATTAATGTGTGTGCTAAGACCTGGTGTCACAAGTAATGGGAAACTAGTAGAATATACAAAATAATAAAATTATCCTACTGTCCAAGATAGAATAGACAGCAAAAGTAAAGCAAAGACTCCATCAAGTTGCTGAACGTCACAGGAAGGGAGCAACTCACCGCTAAAGTCCCAAACTAAGAATTAAGGGCATGCATCAAACTGATAGCCAGATGTACCTACCTCAGATCCTGTACAATTAAGTACAAAAGAGTAGTATGAGTACATAAATAACATGTACCCAGTGAGTATTCCGTCTAATCTCGAAGAAGTAGAGACGAGAGGTCGACTTGATACCACTAGGGTCAAATAATATAATAAGGTTTTATGTGAAGCATGGGAGTCACAGAAAATTAACAGTGTGTAGCAAGAGATAATAATTCGTGTTCTAAACAACCTTTTAATCAACCAATCACATTCAATTATTTAGCAGGACATGTCATAGATAGGCTTTCACATAGATACCATGCACACATTATGCCGAGGTTGACGGCCCGATCCAACAAAAAATAAATTGTGCACTGCCAGAGGGTCGAATGGCGCGAACCATAGATACATCTATTTCTACCGAGGGGATCTGCCCGATCCTCAAATATCACTTATATCAAGAAGACACGTGAATTTGTATTTATTTCCAAATAAACTCATACAAGTATCCACACATGCATACCTTCACTTATTTTCCTTTACAAGTCTCTAGCATATCCTAAGTGGTCACATTAGCGAGAAAATATACAGACATTCACCAATATAGCATGATATGAGTCCTAGACTACCCGGTCAATTAACATAATAATAGCTACGCACGGACTCTCGTCACCTAGTGCGTACGTAGCCCCCGCATTTAGTAGCAAATTATTCAATTATTATACCTATGGGGAGGATTCCCTCTTACAAGGTTAGAAAGATGACTCACCTCGCTCCAAGTGCACTTCCAATACCAAGAATGAGCCCAAACCCTCAATTCATAGTCGAACGATCCTAAACTCAAGATGCTAGGTAGAAATCTTCTATCAAAAGCACCCAAAATCGCCAATGGAAGAGTGAAAAGGGTCAAAAAATGGTTTGGAACCCATATTAAATGTATCGCACTGCTTTACCAATTTCCGCATTTTGCGGTTAGGGCACTGCATCTGCGGTCCCACTTCTGTGAGAAAACGTTTGCACCTGCGGAACAAGCCATGACCATTTTTGGGGTCCTATAGCCACTTCTGCTATTTTGGCCAAGCCTTCCCTGGGCCGCATCTATGATAGATGGACTGCATCTGCGGTCTCGCACCTGCAGTCCACCAACCGCAGGTGCGGTTATGATAGGAGCAGCAGCTTCAGCACTTCTCAAAATTTCATCTTTACTCGAGCCACATCCGATTAACACTCGGGGCTCCCGGGCCCTGCCCGAACTTACCGCCAAGTCTAAAATCACAAAACGGACCTACTCGAACCTTCAGAATGCCTGAAAAACCGTATACCTAAGAATCACCCCCTAAAACCAATTGATCAAACTTATGAACTTCAAGTTCTTAATTTTCCTCTAAGGGGCCAAAACACCTTTAAACTACTCGGATTGACACCAAATTTTGCGAGAAAGTCTTAAATGTTATATTGGACCTGTACTGGGCTTCAAAACCAACATACAAGCCCAATACAAATGTGATCAATCATTAATTAGTTTCTTTAAATCCATAGAATTTTAGTTTTATAATTTCAAATAAAAATTCATTACTTGGATAAGTCCTTCGGAATTTAATTTTGGGCATACGCCTAGGTCCCATATTTTCCTGCAAACCCTCCGGAACCACCAAACCACAAATCCGGGCATGTTTTATCAAAATATTGACCAAAGACAAACTTAGCCCTTTAAGAAAATCCTAAAGAGTTAAATGTGCATATTTCAATCCAAACTCTTCTAAATCCCGAACCAACCATCTAAATCCCAAACCAACCATCCAAAAGAGTTAAATGTGCATGTCTTAAATAGTTAAAGCAAGCACGGAGAATTTTATTTGGTGGGACGGGGTTATAAAGAGCAAATGACCGGTCGGGTCGTTACAGTGACGCACATGCTAGATGACGAGCATGGGGTTATGAACCATTGGGGATTGTGACTTGGTCCATCCCGTACGACTATTAAGTCGTGTATTTAATTGAAAACTATTTGATATTGTTATTTTTTGGAAAGTATTACTATGTTTGGTGTTGAATGTCGTGTTTGGGCCTTGTGCCGACTGTTTGGACCCTTAGGGGCTTTTTATAACTGTTTCCTCACTGTTTTTGGTTTAATGTTTACACTCAGTCATGTTATGCCTCACTGATTCCATAACTCGTATTTTATTTACCCCTTTTGATTTTTTTATAAATGATAATTTGAGCCGAGTACATGTTTTATGGTTAGCCTGAGGGTCTTGAGTGAGTTCTGATTGAGTGAGGCCAAGGGCCTGTGTTATGAGGATATCTTCGGATCAGGTTGTGCACCGCAGCGGTTGTACTGATTTGTGATATATGAGAAGCTGAGGGCCTAATTTATTATGCCATGAGATGGCTTGTGATAGAGCTTGGGCTGTTGGAGCCCCTCCGGAGTCTGAACACCCCCCAGTGAGCACGGGTACCCAGTGTGAGTGATTTGATATTTCCCGAGGGGCTGTTGTCATTTCATTTTGTTTCCCGAGGGGCTAATTAGAGTGATTGAGAGGTAGCCCAAGGGGCTGGTTCTGTTGATATTTTGACCGAGGGGTGGTTTATGGTACATATTTTGCTCGAGGGGCTATTTACATTTTTATCCTTTTACCCACGATTTTCATCACTCCTTTGAAACTATTAAAAGATGTTTTTAAATGTTTTTATTGAACTGAGTTTTTTTTACGAGTTAACTGATTTACTACATTGTTCTGGACATATATTGTTTATCTGTAGTGCTATGACGTGGAATTACCTAATTTCTTACTGGTTAACTGCTTTTACTTTTATTACTTATTGAGTTTGCGTACTCACATTACTCCCTGCACCTTGTGTGCAAATCCAGGAGTCTTAAGATGCGATAGTGAGTGTTGATCGGTCTTCTGGCAAGTCTCCAGACTTCACTAGGTAGCTGCTTGGCATTCGCAGCCCTGTGCTTCTCCTTCCTATCTTGCTCAGATTGTCTTAGCATTTTATTTTCGGGCTATGTTGTATTCACTTGTTTATACACGAGTTTGTAGTTGCTCATGGCTGGTGACAACCCGATGTCGGGCTTGTGTTATATTTTTGCACTGCTTGTTTAAACTTATTATTGGGATTTTAGTTAATTAATAACTTAAAACTGATTTCTTAGGATTTTCTAGTTGGTGTTGGGTTTGTGCTGGCTGGCCTAGTTTCACAATAGGCGCCATCATGATCGAGTCATTTTTAGTGTCGTGACAATATATGATACACTAGGATTCATATTCTTCTACGAAGTTATTTACTTTTAAGATTCATGTTCTTCAAAGAAGTTGTTTACTATTAGGATTCATATTACAAATGCTTATAAGAAGTGTTTAGTGACATAGACAGAGGGAAAAATTGTGGCGGAATATTTATGGGTTTACCAGGAAAAAAAAGTTTTGGCTGTATATTTAAAGAAGAAAAAAAAATTTAGTGCCAAGGAGTTGTTTGATCTTGGATAGTAGTTTCACTTTGAGATAAAAGAGTTGTGGCTGAATATTTAAAGAAGAAAAAAGATTCAATACCATGGATTTGTTTGAGCTTGGGTAGTAGTTTCACTTTCAGTAATATTCCAGTGCTTCATATCCTTCTCTACTTATAGTTGTGTTTTGTTGAGTTGGTTTAGTTCTATTTTATTTATTGGATGTATATAAATATAAACTTATATGTCTACATACTATATAAATGCAAGACTCTCGTGCTTCCTTCTCTGTTGAAGGCGGGTGGGTTGGGTTGCGTGTATGTGAAAATAACATGAATGTAAACGTACGTAGATATATTGGTTTTTGTAATTTTTACGTGCAGAACCTTGGAAGATCTGATTCTTCGTTGAAAGACAACAAATGGACAAATTAATGTGAGAAAATATTATTATTTGTCTATGAATATGTAAATTTTGCGTTTAATTTCTTTTGCAACTACAGAAAAATTTGGTGAAATATTGCAAGTGCACTTGATGACGATAGGCAAAGACTCTTTTAATGGTATAGTATTGATCACCATTTTAATTGCCGAAATTTTATCCTCGGCTATTTTTTAAGAGAATGATTTCCTAAGGTGCACAGTTTTATATATCGATGTTTTAATCAAGTGCCATTACGATGCTCCATAGATACGCCTCCTAAGGCTCTAGGCAAGGCTCGAGATGCAACCTCGAAGTGTTCCCAAAGGCTCGACTCTGGAGCAGTGCAGATCGGTAGCTATGATGGAGAGATGGGACGTTCCCTAGGCACTTGATTAAAGCTGACCAAGCCTATTAGGCTAGTACAAGTCCGTACTGTGGCATTAAGTGGTTGTACCAGCCCCATGTCTGTGTAATAAATGCATATGTATTATGTTAGGAATCCCCCTCATATATAAATGGGACCCTAGTCATTGTGTAAGGCGATACAACATAAGACACAACACACAATATTGAATACAACAAACATTCTCTGCTCTATAATTTAAACATATTCTCTTGAATTCATTACTTATATTTATTGCCTACATTTATTGTGTTTTATCAATTGTTCTTCATTTATTTCTCATTATTGATCATAAAGGGCCTTCATCAAAGCTCTCAAAACTATTAGCTCTTCATCAGCTATCCATAACGTTATATGGAGCTCGACCTCGAGGCCCCGTATAACCAGGCTCGAGGCCCCGATTTTCAGCCACTCGGTTTGCTTGAACATATCGTTTTTGAGTTCTTATCTTATTTTCTAGTCTCACACTTAGCATTTATTGCCTAACGACTAGCATAAAAACAGTTCACGTATTTTTAGAACCACACAAAATCAAATCTAATTGTAATTACCATTTTCCCGATAACCAGTTTGGTGCCCACCGTGGGGCTAAAAATAATAGTGATTGTTTTCTTGATGGTTTACTACATAACGCAAGTTATCTTTCACACTTTTTCTTGTCCAAGAATCTTTGATTTCAGGTCAACATGTCTAACTCAGTGAATGCGTATGGAAACAACGGTCTTGAAGACCGTGGAGAGAATGGTGTAGTTGTTCCAGGTATTGGTGTACCACCACGAAACCCTGAGGACGCACCAGAGCCAATCCCCGTGGTTGTGGTCTCACATGATGCTCAACACGTTGATGTAAGTTCTCACACTAATAGAGCGTACGCCAAGGAGATCCATAAGAGGCTCAAAAAACCCCAGATCAGGAGGAACAAGAGATTAGCCTTCACGTTATTTTAGAGATGTTGTAGGCACAGCTAAACTATAAAGCCACCAACAACCTCCAAGCACAGCAGCACCGAAAACGACCCCTCAAATGAATAGGTACCTGAAAGGTCGAGCAACAACGGGTCAGTAGTCGACCCCGCTATTATGAAAATGCTCGAGGATCTCAGAAAGAGGATCGAGTCGGGCAAAAGGTTCATAGAAGATAATGACAAAAAAGTGGAGACTTAAAACTTAAGGGTCGATCAGATTCCGGGTGCACCCCAGATCCTGAAAGGTGTAGATTCGAAGATGTTCGTGCAAAAGCCATTTCTACAAAATGCTGCTCCAAAGACCATCCCAAAGAAATTTAGAATGCCCGATCTTGCTAAGCACAATGGAACCTTGGACCCCAATGATCATGTCACTACCTACACTTGCACAGTAAAGGACAACAACAAGAGGGACGACAAGATCGAGTCTGTCTTACTCAAAAAGTTAGGAGAAACACTTTAGAAAGGGACCATGATGTGGTATCATAACCTTGCTCCAAACTCGATAGACTCATTTGCAATACTGGTAGATTCTTTCATAAAGGTGCATGCCGGCGCCATCAAGGTGGCCACAAGGAAATCAGACGACTTCAAAATCAAACAAAGGGAAAATGAGATATTGCGAGAGTACGTATCTCACTTTCAAATGGAATGAATGGAACTACTACCAGTCTCTGATGGCAAGGAAGTGACAGCCTTCACCCAAGGTTTGAACGAATGAAGCTCGGTGTCTTCGAAACAACTAAAGTAGAACTTGGTTGAATATCCCGCCATGACTTGGTCGGATGTTCACAACCGATAACTGTCAAAGATTGGGGTCGAGGACGACCAACTAGGAGCCTCCTCGGGCTCCGTATATCCTAGAAGGCTCCTGACAAAGGAGCCAGAACCAACAAGTAAAGATATCAACAATACACCGAAGATAGAAGAAGTGCTCCAAGGTGTAACATACCCCGAAATGATCGAAGGATAGATCGAGATCAGAATCGGGAACATGTAAGTAGAGTCACATTTGACACGCACATAGGACCGATGGAGGAACCCCGCCTTTCTGAATACAACTTCAACACTGATATCTCGGACATCGTATTTGCCATTAGCAAAATCAGAGACACCAGGTGGCCAAGAACTGTACTGTCAGATCCACCCCAATATAGTATGGGAATTGCATGGGACGCACTGTCATAGGACCAAAGAATGCAGACAGCTCCGAGAAGAAGTAGCCCGACCACTCAGTAAAGGTTACCTCCGAGAGTTCCTCAGTGGCCGAGCCAAAAACCAATATTGGGAAAGAGAGGCAAACCGGAAAATTGTAAGCTACAATAGATGTACTGAGACCAGTCATACCATCATATGACAAGGCGAATATGTCTTCATATTCCCTTAGGAATTTCGTGTACTCTTCCTTTTCTGATGGTGACATATGAACACTGATGCGCATTTTTTTTTTTGACATTTTCTGTATCTCCTAAGTTAACCACCTCAATCTCATCCAAGTTCGACTTAGCTCTATTCTCATAATCCTCGACCTCTTTAACAACCTCTTATGGTATATCATCTTTTTCTTAGTCTATATCCGTTTGTTACGTAGTCTCGTTGTAAGTCATAATTGTCGGTTCATTAAGATAAGTAATAGTAATGTTGTGTAAATAAGTAAATGATGAAAAGTAATAAGAGCGAGATTTTTATAAGAAACAAAAATGCTTTGATAAATTTCATAATATTTTGGAATATTGGAGCTCTCATTTCAAAATTAAAATGCAGAAAGAGAGTCAACTAGCAAAATGAAGATGACGCATGGTGCTTTGTTCAGTCTTGCTACCCCGAAGCTTTACGGGCCCTGGTGGTTATGATGGACCAATTGTTGAGGTGTGCTCCTCGGCTCACGGCTTGTATGGAAGGTCCTTCATCCACCTCCTCCTCGAAAATGACACAACAGTCCATATTATCATCTTCCAGGAATAGGTTCCTCATTGCTGCTAATGCTTTTTCTTCTTCCGACCCATAAACGACTTCGGCTGGTTGAAAAGTCTGCTCTAGACGGGGTATCGGATGCTCCAGTGGATAGTAAGGATCGCGCCAAGGTGGCGACCATTCCTTGAATTATTTCCAAGTATACTCACATCCCAAACCAAAAGTGGTACCATGCTTCTTTAACTTGATAGGTTTAGTGATTCCCTAGAGGTTCCTACCGAGTCCCTTGCCAGGTTCATATCCGCTCCAATTCAGTATGCTTTCAATCTTGTTATCCTACCATTTATCCTTGTCCATGGCGTTGACTCGCTCAATATGATGGTAAGTTTCTCTGCCTATCTTCCTTCTTCCTCTGATTGCTGGGATGGTCTGGCGACTGTATATGGGATTGCTACCGTCCCCATGAATAACCACCTCTTAGTGATTCCACTCAAACTTCACTGCCTGATGTAGGGTTCATGCTACGGCCCCGGCAGTATGAATCCAAGGTCTTCCCAGGAGAAAGTTGTAAGATGCTGGGACGTCAATTACTTGAAAGTCAACGTCGAACCATGTCGGTCCTATTTGTAGACACAAACTGATTTCCCCAATGGTGGATCTTTGGGAACCATCGAAAGCTTTGGCATTGATGGATCCATCCTTGATCTCATGTAGGACCTTTCCCAATGTTCTGAGAGTTACCAATGGACAAATATTAAGGCTAGATCCTCCGTCAATCAAAATCCTAGTGATAAAATAATCCTCGCACTGTACGGTGATGTGCAATGCTTTGTTGTGGCTTAGCCCTTCCGGTGGCAACTCATCTTCATGGAAAGTGACTTTGTGGCTCTCCAATACTTGCCCTACCATGTTTTCCATTTCTCCTCCAATTATGTTGTTGGGTACATATGCCTCACTCAGTATCTTCAACAAGGCATTCTTGTGTGCATCGGAGTTTTGCAGTAGAGCCAGGATGGAGATCTGTGCTGGTGTTTTATTCAGTTGATCAACAACTAAATACTCTTTTGCTTGTATTTTGCTCAAGAGATCATCGGGCCCAGTTTTGATAGGTCATCCAGAGGTCTGCTTTCTTGATTCAGCTAAATGCTTTGGAGTATAAACCCTGCCGGTTCTTGTCATACCCTGTACCGCAACTACTTCTCAAGTTTTGGCTTTTCCTTTTCTCCTTGCCTCGGCTATGTAGTCCCAAGGGATGGTCTTCGTATGGAATGGTGCTATGGTTGACATTGTCACTAGGATGGGTACCCTTTCTTTGGGGGGTGACACATCAACTTCAAATGGTGCGGGTGCCTTTTGGGACCCAAACTCAACTTCAATTGGTCCTGGTGTCTTTGCAGAAGATGGTGTTTCAAGATCGAGTGGTATGGACATGTTCACTTCAACGTCTTCAGAAAGCTAGATCTAGACTATAATTGGATTAAGTGTGACTATCGGTTTCTTTGGCTTGTCACCCTCAGTGATCAATCCGATCGATCGTTTGGGGTCCCAATCATCTTCTATCTCGATCATGTGAATGCCTTTGGCTTTGTGGTCAGGTAGAGGGTTGTGGACATTCAGAGCAGGATACTTTTCCACAATGATCTTGTTATCAATCAAATCCTGAATCTGGAGTTATGGCAGGGATAGGGGTGATGTAACCAATAGCTTTAAGCCTTTCATACAGCTGGTCAATTGGTTCGGCAATGGTGGTGTATTGTTTGCGATGTCTATAGTCGAAGTTTGGTTGGGGTCTAGGGAAATTTTGGCAAGGCGATTGATAGTAAGATTGTTGGGTGTTGTAGGCTTGGTAGATGTGTACGGGTTGGGAGTATTTGTGTGATGTAGGCTGATATGCGGGAGGTGGAGATGATTGGTAAGTAGGTGGCGGGGCTTGGTAAGTGGGTGAGGGTGCTTGGTAATTTAGGGTAGGCTGATATGTGAGTGGAGGTAATGGATAGGTTTGGTATTTGATTGGGGGATTTCGTCCTCTATGCAACCATCACAGCACCCATAACCCTTTTCTTGGATATGCCACCAGACTGTAGAGCCTTGTTTGTCGCATGCAATGCTCTAGAATTAGTGACCATACCACTTTTGATACCTTCCTCGATCCTCTCCCCTAGTTTGATGATATCGGAAAATTTCTGGCCTTCGATCAACATCAACCTCTCATAGTACTGTGGGTCTTGACCTCGAACGAAAAACCTGTTCATTTGTTCTTCTTCTAAGGCCGGCCTGACCTTAGCGGCTTATGATCTCCAACGAGTAGCATACTCACAGAATGCCTCTGTGGTTTCTTCTTTAAATTCTGGATGTAGAACAAATCTGGTGCATTCTCTTTATTGAATATGAATCTGTCCATGAAATCGGATGCCATATTTACCCAATTCGTCCACTTCTTCGGGTCTTGACTAATGTATCAAGATAGAGCATCCCCTTTCAGGCTTCTCATAAAGAGCTTCATGTGAATCTTTTCATCCTTTCCTACTCCGACTAGTTTGTCGTAGTAGGTCCTTAGATGAACTCTGGGATCCCTGGTGCCATTGAACATCTCGAACTTGGGAGGTTTGTACCCCTCAGGCAATTCGACATCTGGTTGAATGCAAAGGTCTTCATAATTCAGCCCCTCAATCCCCTTGCTTCCTTCGACACCCTAAACTCTGCTAATTAGTTTCTTGAGTTCTGTAGCCACATTCTTGATAAGAGAGTCTTTGTTATCAGGCTTAGGTGTGCTTGAAATGGGTTGAGTAGGATGCGGCACAGTTTTCACATAAATGGGGTTGTTGTGATGATGGTAAGAATGGTCATTTGTGGTGTTTAGTGGTTTAGGGATGAGCAGTGGGGTGTTACTTGATGTGTGGCATGTGTTGCAGTGGTGATGGGGAGCGGGTTGGTTTTGTGGTTTATGGATGTTTGGGGAAGGTGTAGGGTTTTGAGTGTTGGAAAAGTTGACATTTGGGGTAGTGAGGGAAAATGACAAGCTTGCCAAATTTCAAACTTGGTCCAGTTCTTCCTGAAATTTCAATAACTTTTGTTCAAGCTGGGAGGCACTTTCCTTGGAAACTTGAATACCCTAAGAACTCTCTACCCTTTCAACCGAACTCTCCTTCCTGACGTTGCTCAAATCTTCCATTTTTCCCTTGTTCTTATTTCTGATAGGGCTTGGAGGAGGAAAAGGTGGAGGGCCCTTGGATATCGTAGAGTAGGATGATGATGCCAGAATTCATGAACTAACCTTTGGGTAGGGGAATAAAACAAAAAGGTAACAAGTTAGTGCGGATCATGAGGAGAAAAGCTTTGCAGTATTTAAACACATAGTGCAAGAATATAAATCATATCCTAATTTGGGAGCCTCGTTCTGCCCGAGGTAGGCCTAGCGACAAGTTGATTTGCAGAACTTATAATGCGAAATGCCTCATTTTATCGATAAAAATAAGATGAATCCCCAAAACGACACTAAAATTGCGGAAATTAAATGTCACTAATGGCCATGGGCCTTATTGCATTAAAGCAAAAGAAAGACTCCTAACTACTTGGTCCCAGAAGGACCTTCCCCAGGCACGGCATCTTTAGCTCCATCGAACAGCTTCACCAGCTCACGCAGTCCCAGCAGCAAGTAGGCTCTGGCCAAGTGTCCTCCTTCGTTTCCTTCAGCATTTTGGCAGTTTTCAATCCTCTGGATGAACTTCCTTTCCAGCTCCACTTAACCCCGCTCCAAATAACCTAGTCACTTGTTGGCGCTAACGGCCATATCTTTCCATTCTTCAATCAAATTTTGATGGACTTCTTGAATTTCCGGTGCTCACTCTCGCATTCCCGAATCCTTTTGCACAATTGGTTGTACTTAACCTGCTCCTCAGCCTTTTCATCGATGACCCTGTGACCTCGAACAAACACTGATTGTCCCAAGCCATCATGATTATCCTCCAACCAACCTGAGTAGTATGATGAACAAACGGTGTGATATCTATCTGGCTCAATAGAATCTCTTCCCAATATGATTTTCCAGTGCCACATGTGCTAAGCTTGGCACTTATAAGGTTTATCGTCATCCTGAAAGTCGGCCCTGAAGTGACCTATTTCGTCGACCCTTGGTATAACCTGATTTCTTCCTACCTGTCTCATAACTCGGAGAGGGACATAAGGATATGTTTCTCTCAAATCGATGAGTATAAGAAAGGGTGCATCCTAATCACACTCAACTGAGTCTCACAAAAGACTATGCGGGCGTTGCAAATATAATCTGAGTATTATTGCCCAGAGTCGAACCACAGGGAACTAACCTATCAATCACTACTGTCGGATTTACTAAATTCCCACAATCTTTTTTCCCAAACTTTTTAATTCACAATGGTTGATTTTCTAACAACTAAAGACTGAAAGTAATTAACAGCTGAAAGTTAACTAACTTGATGTGTAAACAGCAGGAATAAGGTCTAAGGTAATGGTTTCCCTTGTTGGTAATTTCCTTGGTTGTATATGTCTTATAACTAATATTCAATTGTCTCTATCAATCATGAACGCTCAAGCTATCATAATTCTTTCTCAAGTAATTATCATAATCTACTAGACGCACTCTCTCAAGCTACACTAGCTAATTTCATAATACAGTTCACTTAGATTGCACCCGGGGTTTTGTTATCTCTAATCCAACCCCTAAACCCTCGGTTATGACTCTCGTCTATACTCTGGGAGTGATGTTGTTCATACAATCACCTAAATATGCACTCTCTCTCAAGTAGATACATAATAAATAGGAACGGATAATTAAGGGCCCTTTCAACTAACCACAATCAAAACATGGATGAACAAATAGAGATTAACAATAAAATCCAACTATATTAATAAAACAACCAAGTCATTCCCAACGGATTCCACCAAAACCTTAGATTAAGGTATTTAGCTACTCATAACAATGGGTGAATAAACTACGAAATGATTCATAAATGTAAATTGCACGAAAATAAAAGAGAATAAGAACAATGATGTTTTCTTGGTGATCTCTCACACTTGTTTCTCTTGCAAAATAATCTCCAAAATAAGCTTAACCTAGCCTTGGGCGAGTTTCCTACATATTATAAGGATTTTACAAAAGTTTTCCGAGTTGAAACTTTGACCCCTCAGTTTTCTGGACCATGCACGAGCTACCGCGGCAGCAGCGTCGACCGCGAACACTTCTATAGAAAACCGTGGCGCTGACCGTGGCTCTGACCGCGAGAAGCCCTGAAGCTCTTTTATTCTCCGCGTCACTTCTTTCCTTTGCTCTTTTGCGTTAGGGTGCTTCTTGAGTTGGTGATTTCTTCACGTTTTGCCTTCAAACACTTCATTTTTGCTTCCTCACATCTTGTATTTCCTGCGAAACCAAATAGCATCAATTCAAGCATTTTATTGGCAACTTACATTAAAATAACAACCAAGCATGGGTAATTACAGCTTAAATAACAACTATATAACCTATTATCAACACCCCACACTTAAATCATTGCTAGTCCTCGAGCAATTCACCACACTCATAAAAATTCATTCCCTATGCTTTTCCCTCAACGACTCACACCATGAACATTTTGCAAGAGTTACACCTAGTAGCGAGGAGCTTTTGCCTCAAGAATCAAGTTTTTCATACCCTGCAACCTCTGCACTTACTCAAACCACTCCATACAGTAGTCAAGATGCACCTTTCCTTCGTGAATCTCATTCCCTCACATCACACACGAGAGTAGTTCCATTTATATAATGGTAGTGATACAACGAGGAACTTAAATAGACAGAATTCACTCACTCTCTAAAAGAAACATTCGCATGCAACAAAGAAGCACCGTAGGCTTGCCCCTAGTATAGTGCTCGAGTAATCGAGCCCCACATAGTCTAAGATCAATAGGACTTTATTTGGTTGTAATGTAGGCTAAGGAACATGTAGGATACATTTAGATATAGTGACTAAACTGCCTAAGCACTTTTAATACAATTACATTGAACTTCAAGCTCGTCATTTTGTGAGCCAACACTCCACCGTATTTAAACATCCCCATACATTTAGGTGCAATTTATACTAGCTACCATGTATTAATCACTACAAAATATATTTAAAAAAAAATTTCACGGTGCTTCTTTTTTTACGCTTCACATTTCGCACCTTTTTCTCTATTTCCATGGTTCCACTTCGAAAACCAACCCACCACCCCACACTTTTGTTTTTGCATAATCTCAATACCATTATAGTGCTTAGTGAGCGGGAGGACACTGGTTCAAACAGCAGGCTATTCAAACAATTGGGTAAGGTTCATATTGTGGTTACCAAAGAAACAGGCTTATAGGCTCAACGGGGTTAACTAAGATGTAATGCATTCAGGTGGGTTCAATTTTTGTCTCTGGCTCTTCGCCCATTAATCCTAACCTAAAAAGAAAAATCTACCTATAACCGGTTCAAGCTAAACCCTTAGAAAAGAACCGTGGCCCAAACAAAAACCAAGGGAGAGTTACTACACTACCTAAAAATAAAAAAATCTTTTTGGTATTTTCTGTAGACTAGCTTCCCTCAAGAAAATTGTTTAAGAATCCGTCATTAGGAAGAGTCTTTATATTTCCAATTTTTTTGTCTCGACTTAGTCCCTCAAGAACCCCGCCGACAGAGATCCATCGTCGGGACAAGTCGCTTCTATTTTTAACTTCCTAAAACACAATAACTGCTACTACATTCCTAAACAACTAACATAGAGCACAAAGCAAAATCAAGAACAAACAAACAACTAATATTCACAAGTACAACAGACAATGAAATTCCCCCACCACACACTTAAAAATAAGACATGTCCCCATGGCTTAACAATATAAAATCAGTGAGGTAAAAGAATTTCCCAGAGGGGTCACTCTTGATCTAAAATAGTGTCTGGGTTCACACTGCAAGCACGACCTAGAGCTCTCAACCATACATAAACTTCTTTTCTGACTTCACTTTTCTTTCAGCCACAGCATCAATCCGGTTACCGAAGTCAGTGACGGAGATCTGCAGTCCCGTCATCCGTTGCTCCAAATCATCCAGGTAAGTGCTTTGGCGTGGTTGTGATGATCCTACCTTGTCCCTTTTAGGAGGGGTGGTGATCTCAATAGTGCCCTCAGCATCATCATCATCCTCAGACTCAGACTCATCAGACGAGTCATCATAGCCTCATATTGGCTCACGTCCCTCTTGTCCAATTTTGCTTGCCCGGAAAGGTGTTTTTATAGGTAATTTCCCATCAACTCGAGCATTCTCAGGGACATTGGCAAGGCGGAAGAGACGGGTGACAAGAGAAGGGAAGTAATGGCCTTTGCCTAGCTCGGGCGATCGGATGAACATCTCCTCAAAAAGGACTCGGGTGACATCAAACCCTTGATGAGTCATAAAGCAGTATATCATAGCCGCCCTTAGCCCATCTATATTGGTAGTATTGCTGGAAGGTAACAACCGAGTGTTGATGATCGTGAACCAACATTTGGCCACCCAAGAAAGAGACTTAGAATGCAGAGTTGTCGCTTATGCAATCCATTTGGGTTGTTTGCCAGGTATACCAATGACTTCCAGAAGTCTGTCCCAATCAACCGTCGGGCGACTGGCTATGAGGTAGTGGTCGGTACCTATGAAAGTGTGGAGGCGATACACCCTGCGGATGACTTTTGGAGAAGCACTAACTCGGGTGTTGCGCACAGTCACCACCCCGTCCTCATGTTCTGGCAGGTTCGCATAGAACTCCCTCACTAGCTGAATATTAGCTTCCTCGGGAGATTCAAAGCAGATGTCCAGCTGACACCTCTGTAGCTCCTCAAACATAGCGGGGAATTTCCTCATCAAGGCATTCCTATATATATGAACTTCATGTTGTAACTTCTTGTTCAGCTTTTGAGTGTACCTTGTCTCAGCTGCTTTAGAGACGAACCAAGTGCTATCAAAGTCAGTTGCACTGGTTTGGCCCCTAGCTCGTGAAGAGCCTCCTGCGCCCCTAACAGAGGACCCGATGTTCTGTCTCTTACGTGAAGAACTCATATTACCTGTCAAAACGGAGAAATGCGTATTAGTATGAGCCTAAAATGGTGACTATGGGTGGTTACTCAGACTTCACCACAACCATGTCACAACATCCCCTTATATCTCCACCATTGAGGCAATTTCACAAACATATTGTGGGCAAAACATTGTTTATTCATATTCATAGCCCAAGGATCAAGAACAACTTCCCCACTTCAATTATTCACACACCTACACATCCCACACTTGCTCAAAGCCATCACCCATCAACAACATTCTTACACACATCAACAACACAGCCCCTTCACCAAACATATGCTAAAAATGCAATTATTCTCTAAAATAAGAATACAAACTTAAAAAAAAAACAAAATTATATCACTACACTACATAAAAACAACATACATTAGCATACAACACAACAAAAATAGAAAGAAAAGAGAAGGGGGGTCAGAATCAAACCTTAGGTGGAGGAGGATGATGGTCTTGTGAAGGAGAAAGAGGGGGAAGATGAGAATGGGGGATGGGAAGTTAGGGTTTAGAGTTAGAGGGAGATTGGGGATCTTGGGGGGAGGTTTGTGCTTGTGTTTGATTTTGGGGGGAGGGATTTTGTTTTTGTTAATGTTTTAAAAATTAAAGAAGTGGGAGAAAATAAAGAAAACGAAAAAAAATAAAAAAATTTGTGACCTGGTGCCCCGACCGCAGTCACGTCCGCGGTGCGCACCGCGGTTTGGGACAGGAGTCTCCGCGGTCGAGCCCGCGGACCACGCCGTGAGATTTTGCTTTCCTAGTAGTTTCCGCAGTTGGGACCGCGGTCGCAGAGGACGCCTATTTTTTTTTTGTCTTCTAAACAAGAAGTTACATATTACACTTACAACACATTCGTGGGTTGCCTCCCACGTAGCGCCTGATTTAATGTCGCGGCACGATGCAAGTAGTTGAGCCCTTACTCCACATTCGCGTACTGGGGTTCATTGAAATGTGACACCACTGAATCCCCTTTTTCTTCAGCTATTCCAAGGTATTGTTTCAACCTTTGCCCATTGACGGAGAACTTGTTTGTGCCATCTTCCGACTCGATCTCAACAGCTCCACTTTCAACCGTTTGCACCACTACTCAGACCATCGGGACTTTAACTTACCCGAAAATAATCTCAACCGTGAGTTATACAATAATACCTTATCACCGGGTTTAGAGTCTCTGTCCATGATGTGCTTGTCATGCATCTTCTTCATTCTGTCCTTGTAGAGCATTGTGATTTCAAAGGCTTGATATCTAAATTCTTCCAGCTCATGCAACTCTGTCAGTCAATTTTGTCCAGCTGCTTCAGGATCCATGTTCAATTGCTTCAATGCCCACCAAGCTCGGTGACAAGCCTTCCCAAATACCAACTTGTACGGTGACATATCTATTGGTGTTTTGAACGCAGTTCTATAGACCCAGAGTGCGTCATCAAGCTTCTTTGCCCAATCAGTTCATGTGAAATTCACAATCTTCATTAGTACACTCTTTATCTCCCTGTTGGATACTTCAACCTGCCCACTGGTCTGTGGATGGAAAGGAGTAGCCACCTTATGGCATACATCATACTTAGCAAGTAATTTCTCAAAGGCTCAATTGCAGAAGTGAGTGCATTTATCACTGATGATCGCTCTTGGTGTCCCAAACCATGTGAATATGTTCTTTTTCAGAAGTCCAACCACCACTGTAGCATCATTTGTGGGAAAGGCTACAGCTTCTACCCATTTAGACACGTAATCCACAACAAAAGTATGTACTTATTGCCAAATGAGCTGATAAAGGGGCCCATGAAGTCAATCCCCCAGACATCAAACACCTCTACTTCTTGAATTGGTTTCCATGTCATCTCATGGCGACGGGAAATATTTCCCATCCTCTGGCATTCATTGCAGCCCTTTACCCAAAGGTGTGCATCTCTAAACACAGTTGGCCAAAAGAATCCTGCCTCTAGCATTTTCGCAGATGTTCTGACCCCTCCAAAATGTCCTCCATATGCTAATGCATGACAAGCCTGCAAAATCGAAGATTGTTGTATCTCGGGGACATACCTCCGAATAATGTTATCAACACATATTCGAAACAAATGAGGTTCATCCCAATAATACATGCGGCAATCATGAAAGAACTTTTTCTTTTGGACAGATAAAAGGTCATAAGGAACAATACCGCAGGCCAGGTAGTTTGAAAAATCTACATACCATGGCGCATCCTCAAGACTGGCTGCGAGCAGCTGCTCGTCTGGAAAGGTTTCCAGAATCTCTTCGACCTCGGCTGATTTTTTAGCTCCTTCAAGTCATGATAGATGATCAGCGACTTGATTTTCTATGCCCTTACGGTCACAAATTTCGAGGTCGAACTCTTGCAACAGCAACACCCAACGAATCAGGCGTGGCTTAGACTCCTTTTTCTCAATTAAGTACCTGAGAGCTGCATGGTCAGTATACACAATTACCTTGGAACCAATCAGATATGATCGGAACTTTTCAGAAGCAAACACGACTGCCAACATATCCTTCTCTGTCACTATGTAGTTGAGCTGTGCACCGCTTAATGTTCTGCTTGCGTAGTAAATCGAGTGTATCGGCTTATCTTTTCGCTGCCCCAAGACTGCTCCTAAAGCATAGTCGCTGGCATCACACATGAGCTCAAATGTTTGCTCCCAGTTGGGAGCAACAATGATGGGTGCAGTTATCAACTTCTTCTTCAGTTCCTCAAATGCCAACCTGCAATCATTAGAAAACACAAAGGGCTGATCCTTTTCAAGGAGTTTGCATAATGGGTTAGCAATTTTGGAAAAATCTTTTATGAAAATGCTGGTAGAACCCGGCATGCCCAAGAAAACTTCTCACCGCCTTGACTGAAGTGGGAGGTGGTAACTTCTCAATCACATCAACCTTAGCATGGTCGACCTCAATTCCTTTTCGGGACACTCGATGTCCCAGAATATCCCTTCTTGTACCATAAAATGGCACTTCTCCCAGTTTAGCACTAAGTTTGTCTCCACACATCTTTTCAGCACTCTGCTTAAGTTGTGAAGACACTCTTCAAATGAATCTCCCACCACGGATAAATCATCCATAAAGACTTCCATAATATCATCTACCATATTAGTGAAGCTAGCTAGCATGCACCGTTGAAAAGTTGCTGGTGCGTTGCAAAGCCCAAAGGGCATTCTCCGAAAGACAAAAATGGCATACAGACAGGTGAAGGATGTCTTTTCTCTATCTTCAGGGGCTATTGATATCTGATTATACCCCGAATATCTATCCAAGAAATAAAAGTGTGATCTTCCGGGCAGCCTGTCCAATATTTGGTCAATGAAGGGCAAGGGAAAGTGGTCCTTTTGGGTGGCTGTGTTCAATTTCCGATAATCCATGCAGATTTGCCTCCCTGTGACTGTACGAGTTGAGATCAACTCATTGTTGTCATCTTTTACAACAGTCATCCCCCCTTTTTAGGAACATATTGGAAAGGCTGACCCAATTACTATCTGAGATGGGGAAAATGATTCCCGCATCTAACTATTTAATCACCTCTTTCTTTACAACCTCTTTCATATTAGGGTTCAGCCTTCGCTGATGTTCCCTGGAAGGTCTGTGCCCCTCATCCAGGAGAATCTTATGCATACAGAAGGCTGGGCTGATACCCTTTATATCTGCCATGGTCCAACCAATGGCAGTCTTGTTATCCTGCAGTACCTGTAAGAGCTGTTCTACCTGCATATCTAGCAAACAGGATGATATAATAATAGGTAAGGTCGAATCAGGGCCTAACAGTGCATACCTGAGGTGATCTGGGAGTGGCTTCATCTCCAGCTTGGGTGGTTCCTCTATTGATGGCTTTGCTGGATGAGTGACCCTTTTTTCTACATCAAGGGAAACGAAGTAAGGTTCCCTTAACCAGAACCCTCGGCCTTCCAGTGCCATAACCCATTCAGCTCACCCCTCACCATCCATTTCTTCTAAATTCGTTAGGCATGCCTCAAATAGATCTTTCAAAGTTAGGGTCATATAATCTTCTTGCAGGATTACATCCACTGCCTCCAATAGAGAGCAATTCGCATATTTGCTGGGTCTCCTTATTGATTGCTGAACATTGAATATGACTTCTTTATCGTTCAATCTCATTTTAAGTTCCCCAATCTCACAGTATTTCAGTGCTCTCCCCGTGGCTAAAAATGGTCTCCCCAAAATAAGGGGTATCTCCTCATCTACCAGATAATCCAGAATCACAAAGTGTGCAGGGAGCACGAATTTCCCCACTTGCACCAGCACATCATCAAGAATACCAGTTGGTCTTTTCACAGTGCATTCAGCCAGCTGTAGCAGCATAGAAGTCGGTCTAGCTCTGTCGATGCCCTATTTAGTGTACACTGCCATCGGCATCAGGTTTATGATGGCTCCCAAATCAGACAACGCCTTTGCAAAGGCATAAATTCCGATTGTGCATATAATAGTGAAGCTACCTGGATCGGACATCTTTTGAGCCATCGGTTTTGCCACCACTGCGCTACCGGTCTGTGTCAGTGTTACTGTGGATAGATCCTGAAAATCAAACTTCCTTGACATTAAATCTTTCATCACCTTGGCATAATCGGGCATCTCCCTCAAGGCATCCATCAATGGAATATTCAACTGGATTTGACGCAGCATCTCCATGAACTTTTTGTATTGGTCTGCCTTCTTTTGCTTGACAAGTCTCTGAGGGAAGGGTGCAAGTATCACCCTTTGTGCATTGCTTGCTGGCTTTTTTCTGTTAGGAGTTTCTGGCACAAGAGGTGCCACCTGTTCTGCAACTTTCTCGGTCTCTTTTTCTTTGCCTTTTTCCTCCTGACTCTGCTCAACCACCACTTCAGTAAGTTCTGTGGGTTCTTCTACCTCTAATTGAATTGGAGTGGCTGGTATAGTATTCTTGCTAGCTTGTGCAATTTCCTGCTCTCTATCTAAATCTCTACCATTCCTGAGACTGACTGCCATCAGCTGATTAGGGTTTTGCTCCTTGGGGTTTATATTTGTGTCTGCAGGTAAAGTTCCCAGAGGACGGTTGTTCAAAGCCATGGACAGCTGACCCAGCTGCGTTTCAATATTCTTTATGGCTGAATCATGCACTGCCAATTTTTCCTGCACTTTATTATTTGTCCCAATGAGTTACTGAAGCATACCCCTAATCTCCACCATGTTGTTATCTTGCTGCTGAGGGGGTGGTTGATAAACCAATTGATGTTGATTTTGCTGTGGATAACCCTGTGGTTTCTGATAAGGCACTGGCACTAATTGGTTTTGAGGGTGCATACCCCCAGGCTGCTGTATATTAGGCCTGTACTGTTGATTTTGCTGCGGTCTCCACTGTTGTGCTCCTTATCTTTGACCCCCATAGTTGTTGACATAATTCATATCTTCCCGGACCCCTTGATTTTCAACTTCTCCACTCCACGAACACACATAGGACTGATTAATACACGGTGTACATAGTCCTCCATTCACCGTATCAACGATGTGCACCTGTTTTGTACCCATCTCATCAATCTTCTTTGTCAGTAAGCTCATCTGGGTCAGGAGTGTGGCCATGTTCTCTTCCTGCGAATTATTGGGATCAAGTGGAACTGAATGCACTATGGGTGCCAGTGTTGCACCTCTAGTCATCCACCCCGCATTTTCTGACATCTTATCAAGGAGAATTTTGCACTCGGTGAATGTTTTGCTTAACAAAGCACCTCCAGATGAAGCATCCACATTCGCTTTCAAGTTGTCAGCTACACCCATGTAGAATCTCTGGCCAAGCATCTGGTCTAGAATGCCATGATGAGGACACTTCACAAGCATCCCTTTAAATCTATCCCAGGTTTCTTGCAAGGACTCAGTGGAATGCTGCCAATACTGCAATATGTCATCAATCTGCTGTGCAGTCTTGCTAGGCGGATAGAACTTGTTCAGGAACTGCTTGACTAATTCCTCCCAAGTGGTAATAGAGTTGATCGGGAGCGAATTTAACCAAGTCTGAGCTGCCCCGATTACTGAGAATGGGAACATGAGCAGCTTGATAGCATCAGGGTTCACATTTGGCTACCTTTGAGTCATGCAAATTGATAGAAAATTTTTCAAGTGTTGTTGTGGGTCTTCAATGCTTGACCAGAGAATAATCCCTTATTCTACAGCAGATGCAACATGTTGTTGGTGATCTGGAATGTCTCCGCTTGAATTGCGGGTACAGCTATGGCAGTGGCCAGATTGTCAGCTGTAGGTTGTGCCCAGTCATAAAGTGTAGCCTCGGGCACAAGAGGTGCCACTTCTCTGACATTTAAGTTACCTTGCTCATTCCTGATATTTCCGTTAGTGTCATTTACGTCACCCATGTCAAATTCGAGTTGGTGTGTTGGTTGAGGTTGTTGAAGTCCTTTGTTGGCATAGTTCAATGCCCTAAATATTTTGACGGGGTTTGAGAGTCCTTCTAGTAGTTCTCCAGTCCTCGAAGAATTTATAGGAATACACCTGCATTCCACAAGATTTCAAACGTTAGAATTTCAATGAAAAGATTGGTATAGAGAAAACTGACTCCACTTAGAATTTTTGTATTTCTTTCAATTGTAATTGATAACACCGTTAAGTCCCTGGCAACGAGGCCAAATTTAATCACGCTCAACTGAGTCTCACAAAAGACTATGCGGGTGTTGTAAATATAATCTAAATACTATTTCCCAGAGTCGAAACACAGGGAACTAACCTATCAATCACTATGGATTTACTAAATTCCCGCAATCTGTTTTCCCAAACTTTTTGATTCACAATGGTTGATTTTCTAACAACTAAAGACTGAAAGTAATTAACAGCTGAAAGTTAGCTAAACTTGATGTGTAAACAGTAGGAATAAGGTCTAAGGTAATGGTTTCCCCCGTTGGTAATTTCCTTGATTGTATATGTCTTATAACTACGATTCAATTGTCTCTATCAATCATGAACACTCAAGCTATCATAATTCTTTCTCAAGTAATTATGATAAACTACTAGACGCACTCTCTCAAGCTACGCTAGCTAATTTCACTATACAATTCACTCAGATTGCACCCGGGGTTTCGTTATCTCTAATCCAACCCCTAAACCCTCGGTTATGACTCTCGTCTATACTTCGGGAGTGATGTTGGTCATACAATCACCTAAATATGCACTTTCTCTCAAGTAGATACATAATAAATAGGAACGGATAATTGAGGGCCCTTTCAACTAACCACAATCAAAAAAAATGGATGAACAAATAGAGATTAACGACAAAATCCAACTATATTAATAAAAAAACCAAGTCATTCCCAACGGGTTCCACCAAAACCTTAGATTAAGGTATTTAGCGACTCATAACAATGGGTGAATAAACTACGAAAAGATTTATAATTGTAAATTGCATGAAAATAAGAGAGAATAACAATGATGTTTCTTGGGTGATCTCTCACACTTGTTTCTCTTGCAAAATAATCTCCAAAATAAGCTTAACCTAGCCTTGGGCGAGTCTCCTACATATTATAAGGATTTTACAAAATCTTTCCCGAGTTGACACTTTGACCCCTCAATTTTCTGGACTATGCACGAGCTACCGCGGTCGCGGCATCTTCTATAGAAAACCGCGGCTCTGACCGCGGGAAGCCCTGAAGCTCTTTTATTCTCCACGTCACTTCTCTCCTTTGCTCTTTTGCGTTCGGGTGCTTCTTGAGTTGGTGATTTCTTCACATTTTTGCCTTCAAACACTTCATTTTTGCTTCCTCACATCTTGTGTTTCCTGTGAAAATAAATAGCATCAATTCAAGCATTTTATTGGCAACTTACATTACAAAACAATAACCAAGCATGGGTAATTACAGCTTAAATAACAACTATATAACCTATTATCACATCCCGAGATTGGACAATGAACTCTTCAGTAGAGAACCATTCGAATCTCCACTGCACTTGACCTTCTTTGAGATTTTCGAACAACTCTACCCACCCTTTAACATCTTCTGGTTGAGAAAACATGCTAGGCATATAATTTATTCACCTTGGCTGATGGAAGGCGATATGATCATCCCGATCTCTGTGTAGAATCTCTTGATGATATTCACCCCTTTGGAGGTGTTCCATGATCTAGAGTTGAAGTAATAAGTTACAACCCTCAAAGTGTTTGGACCCTCGTTGACACCTTTCCAGGGCTCGGTATATCTCAGCAACAATCACAGGTACTATGCTAAAACGCTACCCGCCAATTCCTTCCATCAAAGTCTTGGTGACCATGGCCACTCTGGTATGGATCCTAGCCTTCATAGGAAATACTATCATCCCCAAAAAGCAGAACATAAAGACGAAGACTCTTCTGTGGATATGCCCCAATGATGTGAGGGTGAATTCATCTAGGTAAGTGCGGTAGGACTTGCTATGAACATACCTCTCGTACAGATAGTCTAAAGGAATGTAGGAATCCTTCAGGCAGGTCAAGTTTGTGTTCTTCTTTAGTCCCATAATTTTGAGAAAACTCCTACCCTTGAGGTTCTCTGGCATAAGCAAACCCAGAGTTTCTCACGGAATACCAGCTAATCCCCCTATTTCCTCGAGCAAAGGTGTTATCTCAAGGTCCCTGAAGCGGAAGACAGATCTGTCGGCATCCCAGAATAGAGTTGCAGCCTCTATAATTTTGTTGTCGGGTTGGATTTCCAAAAGAGAAGGAAAATTCCCCAAATATATGCGGACGAGGGCCTGATCACTAGAATGAAGGTCTTCCCACAAGCTAAGAAACCTTGGGTGGATGTGAGTTACCTTGCCAAATCTGGGGACTTCGTGCCTCATTTTTTGCAAAACAAAGTGTTAGACCCTTACCCCCGCCAGACTTGACTATTTAAACCAATAATTAGCATAGGCAACATTTAGTTCTCCAAATAAATGCACATAACGTGGTGGTGTTCGTTTGGGTTTCAAGGAAACCCGATGGACTTTGGACAAGGCTATCTTAAAGAGTCATTATGCGGACAACATAACTGACTCGACTAGGATTGACAATGATGAATGTACAATTGAACAGAGTATGATTTCTATGGGATGTTAGAGCGGTACCCTTGAGCGGATAACTCAAGAAGGAAAGGTACGAAACCGTGGACTACACCGCTGATCGACTGGTTTTACTACAAATACGCCTTTACCAAATTTAAGGGGTGATATATCGGAAGGGCGCAATCACTAACTATAAGCGTTGCTAAGGTCATTTGTTTGGCACGAGTGGAATATGATGTGGAAGATGCAATTACAAGAATGAAACAAGTTGTCACGTATTTACACATTCATAGAATAATGATTACAATAATTGCTCATAATTACAACAATACTGAAGGAAAGTGGTAAAAGAAAGCATTAAAGAAAAGAAACAAAGAGCCAAGTCAGTTTCATAAAAGAAGGGATAAAGACATTAAATAAAGGCAATAAATAAGGAATAAAGTCACAAATAACATTAAATGGCAAAAGCCTAAAAAAGTCCCCAGCAGAGCCGCCATGCTGTCGATGCCCCCTTTTTCTTTTAAAGGCGAAATCGGGTTTACGATATTTGGGCGGGCAACTCTTTTTCCCTTTTGGGAATTGGAGTTTTGGAGTTTGAAGAGTCGCCACCTAATTATTAAGTGCGTTATGACACTAAGAAGGGTTTGAGTTTGATGAACCAGAGTTTGGGTAAGGTCTAGAAATTATCTCGAGGGGAAGGTGTTAGGCACCGCTCAAGATCCACTAGTGTGGTTCCCGGCCATGTTACAATTTGTGACTTCACATAATCAAGTAAGCAATTAAGGATAAAATAGAAGGGGTTTTCACATAATATTGCAAGTAAATTGATTTTGAAGAAGGTGAAGAAAGAATAAATTCAAGAAAAAAAAATCATTTGAACGAATATAAACAAGTAAAGGAAAGGGGGTCCTAGGTTTATTAAAAATATGGATCACATCAATGCAATACCCGGTAATCACTCCTCAAAAAGGTGCTACACGTGGTATTAGCACACTGGTCATCATATCCATATCTACCCTTTTCCACCCTGTTAAGTTATTAAACATGGAAGGGTTTCGTTACTTATTGCATGATATTACCCGCCTCTATCCTATCAGTCTTGGAGGCGTTTGGGACTACTAGTCCTCAAGGGAAGAGAATTGGGGCTTTTTAGAAGTTTAGAAAAGGATAAAAAATCTAGGCGAAAAGCAAAACATATAATCAGATAGGGGGAAGCAAACAACAGTTACGGCTCAAACAGGCCTCCTCACGAAAAGGTAAATACATAGCTTGACTTCAAATACTGTTTCGGTCTTTAATTAAACCTAATGTAGGAAGGGTGGCTGATTTATCACATATTTTTAGATAAGAAGTAAGAATTAGACCTACCTGCTGGTTGTAATTATTAAGACTGGTATAATTGATTAATAACCTACAGGTTTGCCTAGATGAGGCCTGTAATCATGATATCCAACATTGCAGGAGGCATACTGATTTTAAATAAAGATTACTAATTTTGGAAAACAAGCAAATGTTCTGAAGATTTTAAAACGACTTTTGCTACTGATTTTAGGCTTGTAAACAAAATAGACGATTCAGGTTCAGTTAGTTATTCCTATAGGCATGCTTTCTAAACGTGATTGATTTTTAAAACGTTTGTAAAAGCGTGGGAGTCCTATAGGCATGATATCTAGAGTAAATTTTTTGTTATTTTAACCTATAGACTATTTGCTTAATGTGTATATGCAAATGTGAATGAACTTATAGGTACGATCTCTATATGCAGATGACATACTTATAGGCATGATTTCTGTATGCATAATGAAATGACTTATAGATAGGATTTCTAAATGTACAATAAAATGACCTATAGGTGGGATATCTATATGCAGATATGAATAAACTTATAGACATGATTTCTACCTGCGTAATGAAATGACCTATAGGCAGGATTTCTACATGTATGATGAGAAAAAAATGACCTATAGGCAGGATATTCTATATGCAGATTCATAAACGAAGATGTGGTGATTCCAGAAAATAAAAGTTAAGGCATTATATATACCCCGCATGAATAACACAAGAGACCCTCCTCATTTTTACTATACACCCCATAGTTATTACAAATTATTACAACTTAAATGAATCCAGAAAAGTAAATTACATCAGAAATAAAAAATTCCAACCAAGGAGAGCCTAATTCAGACTCCTAGTCTGACATGTATAATAAACCAACTTCAAAAGACCAGATTTTCCAAAGCCTTTTCTCTTATTTGGGATATGTCAAAGTTCCAAGGAGCTTCAAGAACTCCAGGCAGTGCTTACACCCCAAATATTATTGCAGGATCATAGTGCAGTGGAAGGGCCAGCCCTTAAATGTCCAAGTTCAGAGGGAACTCAAGGTCCCAAGGCAAGGATCATAGGAAGGGGGCAGAACTTAGAGGCTAGGAGTAAGTGTAAGTGCAATAGAGGGGAATTAGGGAAGACCATGGCAGGTTGGTGGTCATGCCCAGCAATTGGGATGCTGGCACACCCCTGACCAGCCTGTCAGCTTTTAAAATTGGAGAGTTAGGACCTGTTGAAGGTCAGGTTCAACCCTGGACAGCAATTTGGATGCTGCCAGGCTATACCTTAACTCAGCACACATAGGGGAGTAGCGTATGGGGATCCATACTAGAAGCATGGTGCAAGGAAAGAGCAGGCAAAGGGGCATACCCAGCAATAAGATATACTGGCACGCCTTCCAGCCTACTTAGAGGTTAGGGGGTCAAAAACTTAGGTCATGAACAATAATTCTTGTTGCCATGCCCTTAGTCCCCACTCACAAATACATAGGGGGTAATGGAATAGGGAGCAACTGTTCATAAAGAAGAGAAGCATGCAGTAGCATATAGGCACTTTAAGTCAAATGTTGAACTTTACAGAGAAAAGAAAATAGACAAGGATACATGGACTTTAAATAAACACATTGGGGTGATGTTGAAACTTAAGTTAGGACATACCAGTTTCAAAGAGACAAGTAAAGAGAAGCAGTAGCCTTGTAAAAGTCAAAGTGCAGTCAAGAAGCAAGAGTACTATAAGTTCATAAGAGAATTGTGATTGTATAGTTTTTAGTGTGCTGAATCGTGTGTGATGTTTTAAAAGAAGTCATGTATTTATAGTATAGAAAGAAAGAAGAAATAGGTAAGAGAATAGTTTGAAAATAAATTATACAAGGTTTCCCTTTAATTAAGGGATTCTGATTTCAAACGGGCAAAGCTAATTAAGGAAAGAGATTAATCAAACACTTTTCAAAGCAGTACAAGAGGGATAAATATATAGACGTTTATTTAATGATAAAGTCTTGTCAATACACGGTTGTGCAAATTAAGGAAAGGAAATCAATTGACAGCCAAGCAATCATGAGCCGAAAAGTTTTTATGAATGAACCAAATCAGAAAGGGGAAATATTTTAACTTGAGGAAAATCAGTAACAATCAATTAGACCTATTAAAAGGGATTCTGAATCAATCACAAGTTGGAAAAACTTTTGGAAAAAAGGTTCATAACATATAAAACATGCAGACACGTTTAAACGTGAAAGAACTATCATGCCAATTAGTAGAAAAGCCTTGTGTAGAAGAAATTAAAAAGTTTAGAATTATATGCAAACAAAGAGGTCCAGACTTAGTTCAAAGGCTCAAAATCTTCTCTGAAAGAGTCAAGGGTTCTGAAATAAACACTAATTCAATCGCGGGATCAAACCTCGGCAGAACCCCCAAAATCTAGGGTTTTGCCTTGAATCAAATACAGAGCTGGGGAAGCAACAGGCTGAGAGATCTCTTTTCAGATTCTCATGAGAAGACAAGCAAATATAATAAAAAATTCAAAGCAAACAGTGTGAAGGAAGTAGCTCAAAGCACAATGAGAGAACAACATGATAGTAGAAGAAATATGTTTAAAGAAGGTCTCAACATGGTTCAACGGAAGGCAAACAAAGAGGCCTAAGAATTTAATAAAACAAATACAGTAAGAGAACACAAGAACACTAAACAGTATAGCAAAAGAGCATATAGGAAAACATAGTGAGATAAACATGTGAACACGATATAGAAACACATTAGGAAAACAAAAATATAGAATCAAAGAAGATCATGCGTGATAGAAAGGAAACATGTGAGCACAGCAAAGACAAATACACACAAAGAAGTGGAAAAGAAAAGGTGGATAATCATTTTAAGTCTTTCAGAAAACCCTAAGTCGAAGAGAAATGATTTTAAAAGTAATTTTGAAAGAAAAAATTGGGGAAATCGTTTAAGAACCCAAGTAGAGCATAGATACGTGACAGGTCTAAGAAAAATCGGAGAGAATATCAAATACTTAGGGTTTCGGAAGAACCCTATAATGAGAAAGGCTTGGAAAAGGTTCGATCAGAGTTGGATAAGTCAGAACCCGGCTCAAAACACCATTGTACACCGAAGCAGGGTCGGAGATGGCCGTAGAACCTTGAATCCATGAAGATCTGAATGAGAACCTTCGAGGTCATGCCTCGATCCTTTGAGTACCAAGAGTATAAGAGCAAAGAGGGGTGAGTATAGGGCTTCCATGGCCAGAGAAGCCATGGATTTCGGTGGTTCCAATGCGGGAATGATTAGAGGCAGTTAGGGTTAAGAAAGGTTCGAGAGAACCTAAGAGACGATGGGGGTTCAAGGGTGGAGGGTTAAGGGGAAATGATTTAGGGTTGAGGGGTTTGTAAAATTAAAAAAGGAAAGGTTGCACGTGAGCCGTTGATCTGTTAGATCAACAACTGGATGAAAGATTAGGTCCAGGCGGGTTTTTTAATTGGGTTGGGGGTGGATAATTTAGGGATTGGGTCAGCCCATTTATAATTGAAATTGGTGTTAATTGGGGGNTTATTTTATAAAAATAGTAAAGGACTTCTAAAAATAAATTAAAGGTACTGATATACTTAATAATACCTAGATAGTGATTTAAAAATATTGGAACCAATTTTATAATTATAAAATACTATTAAATCTTAAAATAGGCTAGAATTGCAATTATATGCAATTTGACTTTAAAAATACCGAATGAATTTGTAAAAATATATAAAAATTACCTTAACTATACTTTAATATAAATATGGGAATAAAATAAATTATTCACCAAAATAATAATTTTGAGAATATCTATTGATTTTTGTACTGCTAGAATGGACAACTAATTGATTTTTTTAAAAATCTTTAAAAATTAAGAAAAATATCAAAATTCTTGGGCATATTTATATATGCATACACATGCTATTTGAAAGTATTTTGAGTATAAAAATATATAGAGAAAAATTGGATATCAACACCAATCCAAGAGTTAATCGGTTTAGGTGCCCTAACGCATCATAACTCGTTATGAGGCAACTCTTCAAATACCCAATTCCCAAAAGGAAATGAGTTATTACACCCCATGAATGGCAAAACCCGAACCTCTCTCCGCGGAGGGAAAAAAAGGGGGCACGACAGCATGGCAACTCACCTGGGGATACCTTTAGGCTCTTACCATAACGATCTTATTTTTTTACAAATTAGTTCAAGGAATTTAACTATCTATGTTTTAGGAATTTATGGTTCTTTATTCCTAAGACTAACTTGTCTCTTTGTTTTCTTTTCATGTAACTATATTTCAATTATCTAAATATTGTATTTACTTTTCCGTACGTGCAAATACTTGACTACATGTTAGTAATTGCTGCATAAATCATGCTCCACATCATATTCCACTCGTGTGAATCAAATCTTATAGCAACTCTTTAATGAGTGGTTGCACTCTTCCTATTTACTATCCTTAAATTCGGAAAGGCTTATTTGTGGCAAAACCAGTCGATCAGCGATGCAGTCGACGGTTCCGTGCCTTCCCCCTCGAGTTGTCTGCTTGAGGGTACCATTCTAAAACCCCATAGAAACTTTACGCTGGTTAAAATTGGGCATGCATCATGGCCAAACCTAGTCGGATCAGTTATGTTGTTCACATAATGATTCTTTAAGATAAGCCTTACCCAAAGTCCATCGGGTATTCCATAATCCTAACGGACTCAACCACATTCTGTGCATTAATTTGGAGAACTAAATGCCGATATATTGATCATAAATGTATAAATAGTCAAGTCCGGTGGGGGTAAGGTCTAACCTTTTTGTTTTGCAGAAATGAGGCACGAGGTCCCCAGATTCGGTATGGTTAGCAATATCCCACCATTGTTGCTAGATTGGTGGGAAGACCTTTCCTTAAGTGACAAGAAACATGTGAAAAGTACCTGGGTAGCCTTCCTTCCTTGCTAGATATTGAGCCAAACAACAAATTGATCGAAGCTGCCACTTTATTCTGGAATAGTGAAAGAGTTGTGTTTCGTTTCGATAACATAGAAATGACACCGCTTCTAGAGCAAATAAGAGGGCTTACAGGATTGACTTGGGACAGACCCGGGCTATTGGTATCAGAAAATTGTACGGCAGGGGATCTTTGACAATGATGGGATTGAAGAAGAATGTCAACCTGGTGTGCTTGAAGGAATCCTACATACCTTTTGAATACATGTACGAGAGGTATGGCCATGGCAAGTCTTTTTGCACCTACCATGATGAGATCTCTCTCACTTATTTGGTTCACATCCACCGTAGATGTTCGTATTCATTGTGTGCTTTCTAGGCCTGATAGTGTTCCTAATGAAAGAGGGAAGAATCCACACTTGGTTGGCCATGGTCGCCAAGACTCTGATGGAAGAGATTAATGGACAAACATATACCATAGTCCCAATGATCATACCCGACATCTATAGGGCTCTGGAGTACTGTCAAAGAGGGTTCAAGCATTTCGAGGGTTGTAATTTATTGCTACAGTTATGGTTGTTGGAGCATGTCCAAAAGGGTCGCTACCGCCAAGAATTTCCGCGAAGGGCTTGGAACCACCACATTGCCTTCCATCACCCTAAGGAGATGACTTATATTCCATACAGATTTGCTCAATCGGAAAGTGCTAGAAAATGGGCATAGTTCTTCGAAAATCTGACCGAGGAACAGGTTCGGTGGATGTTTGAATGGTTCCCGACAGACGAGTTTATTATCAGGTTTAGGGATGCTCTGCACTTGGTATTGATCGGGTTGAGAGGGATATACCCATATGTCCCTATGCGAGTTATGAGGCAAGCAGGCAGAAAATAGGTTGTACCAAGGGTTGTTAAGATGAGTAATTTCAGGCAGACTTCCAAGATGACGATGTCCCTCACAAATGCCAAGCTCAGCATATATGGCACTACCAAAATCATCGTGGAGAAAAATACTATTGAGACAGACAGGTACCATGCAGGGTGCGAGCCTCTCTACCTGGCATGGTTGGAGGACAATCTGAAAGGAATGGTGACATCAGGGACCGGTCGAGGGAACAGAACCATAGATGGGGAGGCTAAAGCTCAGGTCAAATATAATAGGCTACACAAGAGGGTCCAAGACTATGAGAATGAGCACCAGGAAATACATGAGAGGAATATGAAGTTGATCGAAGAGTGGAAAGAGATGGCAATCACGTCCAATAGGAAACTGGAATATCTGGAGCGAGGAATAGTGGAGCTTGAAGGCAAAGTCATAAAGAGGAATGAAAATTGCCAGAACACTGAAGGAGCTAAAGGAGGACATTTGGCTAGAGCCTACTTGCTGCTAGGGCAACGCGAGCTGGGGGATCTATATGATGGAGTCCGAAAGAGCAAATCTTGGGAAGGTCGAAGCAAATATGCTAGATTTATTTGCTTTTTCCTAAAATGTAATAAGGTCAAGTAACAATAGTGACTTATTTTTTATTATTATTTCAGTGTCGTTTTGGGATTCATCTATTTTTATATTATAAAATGAAACATTAATTGGCATCTAAAGTTCTCCAAATTTGTTTGTCGCTAGGCTTACCTCGGGCACAACGAGGCTCCCAAATTAAGACACAAATTTATATTTCCGCAATATGTATTTAAATACTCCAAATACTTTAGAATTCTCACTAACTTGTTACCTTTTTATTTATGCTTATTTTTATTTCCCTAAGGTTGGTTCACTCATACTGGCCTCATCAGTATACCACACCAGATCTAGAGGCCCTCCACCTCCTCCTCCTCCAAGCTGAAAGTACAAGAGGGGGTGAATTGTAAATTATTTAAAATAAATTGCTTATAATTTGACTTATAACTAAAGTAGTCGACTGGATATGATAATTAAGCAGGTATGATATCTCAAATTAAAATGCAGAAAGTAATTTGCAAGAATTAAAGACACCAGGATTTTATACTGGTTTAAATTCAATGTGAAGCCTAATCCAGTCCCCTTGGGTTGCAAGTGAGTTCTCTTCTAGTAAATGAGTTTCTTTTGAGTACAGATGTAATAAATATCGCTCAGTTCTTCTAGCACTCGTTTGATACAATGCCTCACCATTTGTGTACCCTCTTTCTATCCCTGACTTGTTACACAGCAGATTTAAATAAGCTACTATGCTTGTTTGCAGTAGAATAAGGAGAGTATTTTGGTTCGATCAAAGTATGTTTAGACTAGGGTTTACAAGGGAGTATTTATACTATAATGGACGGTAGAGGTTTGTCAACCCAAGGGTTTTTATCCTTGGAAGGAATGACAAGGGTTTTGATCCTTGGAAGGAATTGATTCTTTCCAAGAATAAGGAGTGAGCCGTTAGCTCCACTTGATCTTCTTTCCTTTGGCAGAGGATTGCAATGCGAGATATTCGTTGATTGTTGGATCTTCCAAAAACGATCGCTTCCCAGATCTTCGTCCATCTTTATTCTTCTGTGATTCTGCCTTGATTATTCCAGCTCCGCTAATCCCTGATCTTCTTCCTTGATTATTCTAGTTGCGTTAATCATGCTGCTACTGATTTGGGGAAGATTTGATTTCCCAGATTTATGAAGCTAATCCTGATTTGCTGATGAATATTTATTTCTTTCCTTGCAAATCCTTGCGAGTGAATTCTTCGCTTGTTTGTTATGAACTATCTCGGTAGTTCTTCGTTACTTCTTTGAGTTCCTACACATGTATATTAATTGCATCATTAAAACATGATCTAACAATCTCCCCCTTTTTGATGATGGCAAAATAATATATTGTGTAAAGAAGTAAACATCAGTCGACTTTCCTGTATTTTATTGGTCGACTTGACTCCATCTCAATGTAACAACCCGGTCGGTTATTTTTGGAATTTATGCCCTGATCCCCCATTACTGCTTCCCCTAAGTTCATTTCTGCAATTTTGGTTTGTTGGGACGTTCGGTGTTAGGGTTCGGAGTGTTTTGGGATACTTAGTCCCTAAATGAGAGCTTAAGAGTTGAAAAATGGTCTGTAATCGGAACAGTATGAAGACTGCCTTGGAATGGAAATCCGATGGTTCTGTTAGCTCCGTTAGGCGATTTCGGGGTGGGGAGCTTGTTCGAAATGTATTTTGGAAGTCTGTAGCTCATTTAGGCTTGAAATGCCGAAGTTTGTACTTTTGAAGTTTCTGGTCCGATAGTGAGTTTTTGATCCGAGGGTCGGAATGTAATTTTGGAAGTTGCAGTAGCTCTGTCATGTCATTAGGGATGTGTGTGCAAAATTTCAAGTCATTCGGACGTGTTTTGATTAAGTTTTTGATCGAAAGAGTATTTGGAAAAAAATTGAAGTTCTTAGGCTTGAATCATTGATTAAATCAGGTTTCCGGTGTTGTTTTAGGTGTTTTAAGTATTGGTACAAGTTAGAATAAGGTATTTGGTGCTTTTGTTGAGGTCCCCGGGGCATCGGGATGATTTCGGGTGATTGACGGAAAGTTTTGGAGTTCAATGAATTGCTGAAGGCTTCTATCTTCTGTCATAACCGCACCTATGGCTTGGGTTCCGTAGGTGTGGAGCTGCATAAGCGGCCGGGCCATCGCAGATGTGGGTTTCGAGCTTCTTCAGTTTTACCGCAGGTGCGGACATTTTACCGCAGATGCGGTTACGCACCAGCGAGTTTCCCATCGCAGATGCGGCCCCTAAGCCCTTTAATGAAAACCGCAGAAGCGGCTTGGATTCTACAGAAGCGGGACCGTAGAAGCGGGACCGCAGAAGCGGTAATCACTGTTCAGAAAAGTGAATTTCGAGGGTTGAGTTTCAAAGTTCGAAAAATCAATTGAGACCTCGGGAGAGGGCAATTTTTAGAGGATTTTGAAGAGAAGATTATTGGGTAACGTTTTTCAAATCCTGTTTAGTTGTATTCCATCAATATCTAGCTTAATCCATCATCTAATTTCGAATTTGGGATCATAATTGGAAAAAACTTCTTAGACCAAACTATTGAGTTTTGAGTGGGCATTTGACCCCCGATTTGGGGGATGTTTATATGGCTAGACTCGTGAGAGTGCGAGGGTTCTAAAAATGTGAAAATTTTTTGATTCGGAGGCGTTGGCCTGAGGGGAATTTTGGTCATTTTTACCTATTTTCGCGTCCTAGCTTTAAATTTAATAGTGGAATCAGTTGTTGCAATATTATTTACGACATGTAATTGAATTGAATAGCTTTGGGCCATTTGGAGTCGGATACTCGTGGCAAAGGCGTGGTTCCTAGTTGATTATTGAGCCAGTTCGAGGTAGTGGGGGACCTTTCCCCTTAGGGCATGATCTTTGAATATTTGAATGTCTCGTACGTGAGGTGACGAGCGCGTACTTGAGCTAATTGTTGTAAACCCGTTTCTACTTGAAGTATGCCTCGTACTTGGGCATGATCTTTGAATATTTGAATGCCTCGTACGTGAGGTGACGAGCGCGTACTTGGGCATGATCTTTGAATATTTGAATGCCTCGTACGTGAGGTGACGAGCGCGTACTTGAGCTAATTGTTGTAAACTCGTTTCTACTTGAAGTATTTAAATTGAGATTTCCTGTTTACTTGTTCATTTTAGACTGTAAGTTTAAACCTATGCTAGCTTAGAGAAGCATGTTTAGCTGGCTTACTTGCTTAATTGTTTAGCTGTACTATTTGTACTCTGTAAAGCATGTTAGACTAGAATTTATTGTTACTTGTTTTGATTTTAGCATTTATTCTGGGATTATGAGTTGTTGTTGTGTGTTTAATTTGGGACTACGGGACGGCTTCCCGGAAGATCCCCCTATACTTGATATATTCTGGATTGAGGGTATGGGATACCAAGAGATCCCTTGCACATGTATTTCTATATATATTGGGATACCAAGAGATCCCCGTCTTACTCATTAAGGATACCTAGAGATCCTCGGGATACCAAGAGATCCCCAATGTATATGATGAGGATACCAAAAGATCCTCGGGATACCAAGAGATCCCCAGTGTATATGATGAGGATACCAAGAGATCCCCAGTATATATGATGAGGATACCAAGAGATCATCGGGATACCAAGTGATCCCCAGTGTATATGATGAGGATACCAAGAGATCCTCGGATACCAAGAGATCCCCGGTGCATATGATGAGGATACCAAGAGATCCCCTGCTAGTATTCCTTGTATTGTTACCTTTGCTTTCTATAATTGTTCTTCCTTATTCATCTAGTTTAGATTCTCGCTGTAGACTTCATTTAAACTATTTCTGTTACCTTATTATTTATTATGTTTTATCTCAGTAGGGCCTGGACCTTCCTCGTCACTACCCAACCGAGGTTAGGCTTGGCACTTACTGAGTACCGATGTGGTGTACTCATGCCCCTTCTGTGCACGTTTTTCATGTGCATATCCAGGTTCCTCCACTCAGGCGTACTATCATCGAGGCAGAGAGATCTATCGGAGACTTTGAGGCATATCTGTCGCGTCTGCAGACCAGGAGTCTCCACTCTATTCCAGCTTTAGTAGTTAGCTTATCTTTTTTTTCAATTGTTTAGACATTCTGGGGCTAGAGCAGTGTTTCACGTTTCTATTAGCCTGTGTTTCCCGTGAGTTTCTGGGTTTTGGGATTGAGTTGTAGACTTCCGCATTTCTTTTGGGTTATAGAGACCGAGCAGGCTAATATGCAGTCATTATTTTACATGCATTCAGTTTTAATTAATTATTCCGCAAGTTATATTAAATTTTCGCATTGTTAGGCTTACCTAGTTATAGGAACTAGGTGCCATCATGGCATGTTCATGGAGGGTGAACTGGCGTCGTGACAAGTTGGTATCAGAGCTCTAGGTTCATAAGAGTCACGTAACACATGCCGGTTTATTAGAGTCTCACTAATCGGTACAGAGACATTTTTACTTATCTACGAGAGGCTATGTAACTGTTTAGGAAAGAAATCTTCATTTTATTTGAATTCCTTGTCGTGCGATATTTTTGACATCAATTCTAAACTTCTGTCTTTTATTCTCTCACAGATGGTGAGGACATGTGCTATACGAGATGACCAGGCACCCGCACCCCCTACTGCAGCCATCAGAGGCCGGGGCCGGGGTAGAGGTCGAGGATGTGCACGTGGTGCAGCCAGAGCACCTGCGCGAGCTGCCACCAAGGTACCACCAGCAGATCCAACCGGAGCCCAGGCACCTGGCAACCCACTACTGCTACTACTACTACTCCAGCGCTCCAGGAGACTTTGGCTCAGATCATGAGCATGTACACCACCTTAGCTTAGGCAGGTTTGCTTCCCCTTGCCGCAGCCACATCCTAGGTAGTGGGAGGAGCACAGATTCCTACCGTCCGCACTCCTGAGCAGTGAGTGCAAGTGAAGCAGGATCTCGAGATTATTCCCGCACCACCTACAGTGCCAGTTCAGCCCGAAGATGGATCAGCTGCGTCAGAGGACGAGCAGCGGAGACTTGAGAGGTTCAAGAAGTATGATCCCCCAGTGTTCAGTGGATTAGCATCAAACGATGCCTTGGGATTTCTAGAGGATTTCACCGTATTCTTCGCACTATAGGCATAGTGGAGTCCAGCTGGGTTTCTTTCACTGCTTTCCAGCTTCGGGGAATCGCCTATGATTGGTGGTGCACTTATGAGATAGATAGTCCAGTCGAGGCTGCTTCACTGACTTGGACCCAATTCTCTGAGATGTTTATTAGAGAGTTTGTCCCATAGAGTCTCAGGGATGCATGGCGAGCAGAGTTTGTGCATTTGCGCCAGGGTGCTATGACAGTTTCGGAGTATGCTATCTGTTATACCAAGTTGGCCAGGTATGCATCGTCTTTGGTTGCTACAGTTCGGGAGAGAGTTCGCAGGTTCATTGAGGGTCTTATCCCACAAATCAGATCTAGCATGGCTCGAGAGTTGGAGATGGCATTCCTTATCAGCAGGTAGTGAGCATTGCTAGGAGAATTGAGGGTATGCTCGCCAGGGGGCGAGGGGAGAGGGAGGCCAAGAGATCTCAAGATTCGGGTCACTACTCTGGTTTCTGTACCCCATCAGCAGGTCATTATGGTAGAGGTTATTCGATTCGCCCGGTACATTCAGCTCTTCCAGCAGCCGGCAGTACTCCAGCTCCGCATACTCCTCAAGAGCCTTACTATGCACCTCCAATTTCTAGCGCGCCTCCTGCGCGGGGTGCATTCGGAGGTCAGTGTAGCAGACCTGGCCCTAGCTAGTCATAGCCACCATGTCCTCCCAGAGCTTGTTTTGAGTGTGGAGACAACCGTCATGTGGTGAGGGATTGCCCTAGACTTGGGAGGAGTGCACCTTTACAGGCTGCTCAGCCACAGCGTGCTCCTCAGAGTTCTCAGGCTATGATCACAGCTCTCGTTGCTACCCCATCTACCCAGCCCGCTAGGGGCGGAGGTCGGGGAGGTAGAGGCCGCTCTCGAGAGAGAGGCTAGGCCAGATATTATGCTATTCCTACTCGCATCGAGGTTGTTGCCTCTGATTCTATCATTACAGGTATTATATTGGTTTGTCACAGAGAGGCATCGGTTCTATTCGATCCAGGCTCTACTTATTCTTATGTGTCTTCTTACTTTGCTCCGCATTTGGGTGTGCCTCGGGATTCTTTGAGTGCCCCCGTTTATGTTTCTACTCCTATGGGAGATTTTCTTGTTGTGGACCGCATTTATTGGTCATGTTTGGTTACTATTCATGGTTTTGAGACCAGAGCGAATTTATTGTTACTCGGTATGGCTGACTTTGATATTATTCTGGGCATGGACTGGTTGTCGCCCCATCATGCTATTCTTAATTGTCATGCCAAGACCGTGATACTGGCTATGCCAGGTATTTCGCGTATTGAGCGGAGTGGTACCTTTGATCACACTCCCAGTAGAGTTATCTCTTTTCTTAAAGCTCAACGTATGGTTGAGAAGGGTTGCACCGCGTATTTAGCTTATGTGAGAGATGTCAGTGCCGATACCCCTTCTATTGATTCTGTCCCAGTGGTACGGGATTATCTTGATGTGTTTCCAGCTGATCTTCTGGGTATGCCACCTGATAGAGACATTGATTTTGGTATTGATTTGTTGTCGAGCACTCAGCGCATTTCCATTCCTCCATATCGTATGGCTCCTCCTGAGTTGAAGGATTTGAAGGATCAGTTACAGGAATTTCTTGATAATGGTTTTAGTTGACCCAGTGTTTCACCGTGGGGTGCTCCTGTCTTGTTTGTGAAGAAAAAGGATAGTTCTATGCGCTTGTGTATCGATTATCGTCAGATGAACAAGGTTACGGTGAAGAACCGTTATCCTTTGCCTCGTATTGATAATCTATTTGACCAGCTTCAAGGCGCACAAATGTTTTCTAAGACTAATTTGCTCTCAGGTTATCACCAGTTCAAGATTCGGGAGCCAGATATCTCGAAGACTGCTTTCAGGACTCAGTATGGCCATTACGAGTTCCTTGTTATGTCAATTGGGCTTACTAATGCCCCAGCAACTTTTATGCATTTGATACACAGTGCTTCAGACCTTGAGAGATAAGAAGTTATATGCAAAGTTCTCAAAATGTGAGTTTTTGTTGAGTTCTGTGGCATTCCTAGGCCACGTGGTATCGAGTGAGGGCATTTGGGTGGGTCCGAAGAAGGTGGAGGTCGTGCAGAGTTGGCCCAGGCCCTCCTCCTCTATAGATATTTTTAGTTTCCTTGGCTTGGCGGGTTATTACCATTGTTTTGTGGAGGGGTTTTCATCGATTGCAGCCCCTATGACTAGATTGACCCAGAAGGGTGCTCCATCTCAATGGACAGATGAGTGTAAGGAGATCTTTCGGAAGCTCAAGACAGCTTTGACTTCAGCCCCTATTCTGATATTGCCTACTGGTTCGAGGTCCTATACAGTTTATTGTGATGCCTCACGGGTTGGACTTGGAGCGGTGTTGATGCAGGATGGTAGGGTGATTGCCTACGCGTCCAGAATGTTAAAAATACATGAGAAGAACTACCCTGTCCATGACCTTGAGTTAGCTGCTATTGTTCATGCCTTGAAGATTTGGCATCATTATTTGTACGGCGTGCCTTGTGAGATTTACACGGATCATCGGAGTTTACAGCACTTGTTCAAGCAAAAAGATCTAAACTTGCGCCAGAGGAGGTGGTTGGAGTTACTGAAGGATTATGATATTACTATTTTGTATTACCCTGGCAAGGCCAATGTGGTGGCAGATGCCTTTAGTCATCGGGCGGAGAGTTTGGGGAGTTTAGCATATTTATCAGCTTCAGAGAGACCTATGGCGATGGATGTTCAGGCCTTAGCCAGTTAGTTTGTGAGATTGGACCTTTCAGAGCCCAATCGGGTTCTAGCCTATGTGGTTTCTCGGTCTTCATTGTTTGATCCTATCAGGTTGCGGCAGTATGATGACCCTTATTTTCTTGTCCTTCAGGACAAGGTTCAGTGTGGAGATGCCAGATATGTGACCATCGGAGAGAATGGGGTATTGAGAATGCAGGGCCGGATTTATGTGCCCGATGTTGATGCTCTTTGTGAGTTGATTCCAGCAGAGGCCCATAGTTCACGGTATTCCATCCATTCGGGTGCCGCGAAGATGTATCCGGACTTGAGGCAGCACTATTGGTGGAGGCGGATGAAGAAGGATATAGTTGGTTATGTGTCTAGATGCCTCAACTGCTAACAGGTGAAGTATGAGCACCAGCACCCTGGTTGGTTGCTTTAGCAGATACAGATTCCGGAGTGGAAATGGGAGCGCATCACCATGGATTTTGCATCTGAACTCCCATGGACCATGAAGAAGTTTGATGCCATTTGGGTCATTGTGGATCGATTGACCAAGTCTGCGCACTACATTCATGTGTATACTACTTATTTATTGGAGCGGTTGGCGGAGATTTATATCCGGATGATCATCCGTCTGCATGGTATCCCAATTTCTATTATTTCAGACAGAGGTACCCAGTTTACATCGCGATTCTGGAGAGCCATGCAGTAGGAGTTAGGAACTCGGGTGGAGTTGAGCACAGCATTTCACCCCCAGACGGACGGACAGTCCGAGCGCACTATTCAGATTTTTGAGGATATGCTCCGTGTATGTGTGATTGAGTTTGGAGGGTCTTGGGATTAGTTCTTGCCATTGGAGGAGTTTGCTTACAACAACAGTTATCAGTCCAGCATTTAGATGGCGCCATATGAGGCTTTATATGGTAGGAGGTATAGATCTCCGGTTGGATGGTTTGAGCAGGGAGAGGCTCGGCTGTTAGGTACGGATTTGGTTCAGGAGGCCTTGGACAAGGTCAAGATCATTCAGGATAGACTTTGTTCAGCTCACTCTAGGTAGAAGAGTTATGCAGATTGCAAGGCTCGATATGTGGCATATATGGTTGGTGAGCGGGTATTTCTCCGAGTATCGCCTATAAAGGGCGTGATGAGATTTGAGAAGAAGGGCAAGCTTAGCCCTACGTACATTGGTTCGTTTGAGATTCTTGATCGAGTGGGAGAGGTGGCCTATAGACTCGCATTGCCACCTAGCTTATCAACCGTGCATCCAGTATTTCATGTTTCGATGCTCTGGAGGTAGCACGGGACCCGTCGCACGTGTTGGATTTCAGTTCAGTCCAGTTGGACAAGGATCTATCTTATGTTGAGGAGCCAGTGGCTATATTAGACAGGCAGATCAGAAAGTTGAGGTCGAAGAACATTGCTTCAGTAAAGGTTCAGTGACGGGACCAGCCAGCCGAGGAGGCAACTTGGGAGACCGAGCGGGATATGCGCAACCAATATCCTCATCTTTTCACTACTTCAGGTATTTTCTCTATGCTCGTTCGAGGACGAACGAATTTTTAAGCGTAAGAGGATGTAACGACCCGGCCGATCATTTTTGCAATTTACACCCCGATCCCCCATTAACTGCTTCCCCTAAGTTTATTTCTTCTATTTTGGTTTGTCGGGACGTTCGATGTTAGGGTTCGGAGTGTTTTGAGAAACTTAGTCCCTAAATGAGAGCTTAAGAGTTAAAAATGGTCCGTAATCGGAACAGTGCGAAGACGGCTTCGGAATGGAAATTCGATGGCTCTGTTAGCTCCGTTAGGCAATTTCGGGGTGGGGAGCATGTTCAGAATGTATTTTGGAAGTCCGTAGCTCATTTAGGCTTGAAATGCCGAAGTTTGTACTTTTGAAGTTTTCGGTCCGATAGTGAGTTTTTGACCCGAGGGTCGGAATGTAATTACGGAAGTTGTAGTAGCTCTGTCATGTCATTTGAGATTTGTGTGCAAAATTTTAAGTCATTCGGACGTGTTTTGGTTAGGTTTTTTATCGAAAGCGTATTTGGAAGAAAATTGAAGTTCATAGGCTTGAATTATTGATTAAATCGGGTTTCCAGTGTTGTTTTAGGTCTTTTAAGGATTGGTACAAGTTTGAATAAGGTATTATGTGGCATTGGTGCTTTTGGTTGAGGTCCCAGGGGCCTTGGGATGATTTCGGGTGGTTGACGAAAAGTTTTGGAGTTGAATGAACTGCTGAAGGCTTCTGTCTTCTGTCATAACCGCACCTACGGTTTGGGTTCCGCAGGTGCGAAGCCGCATAAGAGGTCGGGCCATCGCAGATGCGGGTTTCGGGCTTCTTCAATTTTTCTGCAAGTGCGGACGTTTTAACGCAGATGCGGTTACGCACCTGCGAGTTTCCCATCGCAGATGCGGCCCCTGAGCCCTTTAATGAAAACCGCAGAAGCGGCTTAGATTCCGTAGAAGCGATAATCACTATTCAGAAAAGTGAATTTTGAGGGTTGAGTTTCAAAGTTGGAAAAATCAATTGAGAGCTCGGGAGAGGGCGATTTTTAGAGGATTTTGATGAGAAGATTATTGGGTAACGTTTTCCAACTCCTATTTAGTTGTATTCCATCAATATCTAGCTTAATCCATCATCTAATTTCGAATTTGGGATCAAAATTGGGAAAAACTTCTTAGACCAAACTAATGAGTTTTGAGTGCGCATTTGACCTCCGATTTGGGAGATTCTTATATGGCTAGACTCGTGAGAGTGCGAGGGTTCTAAAAATGTGAAAACTATTTGATTCCAAGGTGTTGTCCTGAGGGGCATTTTGGTCACTTTTACCTATTTCCGCGCCCTAAGTTTAAATTTAATAGTGGAATCAGTTGTTGCAATATTATATACGACATGTAATTGAGTTGAATAGATTTGGGCCATTTGAAGTCGGATACTCGTGGCAAAGGCATGGTTCCTAGTTGATTATTGAGCCGGTTCGAGATAAGTGGCTTGTCTAACCTTGTGTGGGGGACCTTTCCCCTTAGGACATGATCTTTGAATATTTGAATGCCTCGTACGTGAGGTGACGAGCGCGTACTTGAGCTAATTATTGTAAACCCATTTCTACTTGAAGTATTTAAATTGACATTTCCTGTTTACTTGTTCATTTTAGACAATAAGTTTAAACCTGTGCTAGCTTAGAGAAGCATGTTTAGCTGGCTTACTTGCTTAATTGTTTAGCTGTACTATTTGTTCTCTGTGAAGCATGTTAGGCTAGAATTTACTGTTACTTGTTCTGATTTTAGCATTTATTCTGGGATTATGAGTTGTTGTTGTTGTGTGTTTAATTTGGGACTATGGGACGGCTTCCCGGAAGATCCCCCTGTACTTGATATATTCTGGATTGAGGGTACGGGATACCAAGAGATCCCTGGCACATGTATTTCTATATATATTGGGATACCAAGAGATCCTCGGCTTACTCATTAAGGATACCAAGAGATCCCCAGTGTATATGATGAGGATACCAAGAGATCCCCCTCAGGATACCAAGAGATCCCCAGTGTATATGATGAGGATACCAAGAGATCCTCGGGACACCAAGAGATCCTGGTGCATATGATGAGGATACCAAGAGATCCTCAGGAAATCAAGAGATCCCCGGCTAGAATTACTTGTATTGTTACCTTTGCTTTCTATTACTGTTCTTCCTTATTCATCTGGTTTAGATTCTCGTTGTGGACTTCATTTAAACTGTTTTTGTTACCTTATTATTTATTATATTTTATCTCAGTAGAGCCCGGACCTTCCTCGTCACTACCCAACCAAGGTTAGGCTTGGCACTTACTGAGTACCGCTGTGGTGTACCCATGACACTTCTGTGCATGTTTTTCATATGCAGATCTAGGTTCCTCCACTCAGGCGTACTATCATCGAGGCAGAGAGATCTAGCGGAGACATTGAGGTATATCTGTCGCGTCCGCAGATCAGGAGTCTCCACTCTATTCCATCTTTAGTAGTTAGCTTATCTTTTCTTTCAGTTGTTTCGACATTCTGGGGTTAGAGCAGTATTTTATGTTTCTATTAGCCTGTGTTTCCCGTGAGTTTCTGGGATTTGGGATTGAGTTGTAGACTCCTGTATTTCTTTTGGATTGTATAGGCCGAGCAGCCTTATATGCAGTCATTATTTTACATATGTTCAGTTTTAATTAATTATTCCGCAAGTTATATTAAATTTTCGCATTGTTAGGCTTACCTAGTTGTAGGAACTAGTTGCCATCACGGCACGTTCATGGAGGGTGAACTGGGGTCGTGACACTCAATGTATGCAGTCGACTTGGCTTGTCCATGAATCTCCCCCTCAATAGGTGCAGTCAACTTGTACCTCTTCAGTATACATATAGAGCAGTATTTATGCATATATAAGAAGTGTGCGGTCATGTTCCACACATAGTCAACTTGTACCTGTACCTGTATAGTACATGTTCACATAATGCCATAACACATAGCAAATACGTAATACCAGAACACATAACAGGAATTAACAGTATATTTTCTCCTCCTTTTTTACTTCAATAAAGAGGGATTAGAGGCATAGCTAGCAAAATAATATCATCCAGCGGCTTATTAGACAGCCCACAGCACAAAAAAAAGAAAAGAAAAAAATTATCCAGAGGCACAGCCCACAAAACCACCAGAGCAAGTTGCAATAACGCACATTATTTTTAAAAAAAAACATCTACACTAGCGGCGCAAGAAATGGGTAAAAGTGTTGTAGATGGCCTCCTTCATTTGTTCGAAGCTTGTATTTGCAGAGATGCTCATACCATCCAGCCTGTTGTGAACCTCCTTGAAAGCTTTGACAACATTTTCCCTGACTCTGAGAACAACAACTCTGATTTTGGACATGTCAGACCCTGTTTCCTTTGAGATAGAATGAATGTCACCCACAGTGGACTGAGTAGCTGAAAGAAGAGTCTGGATGTCAGAGAGTTTGGAGTCAATGGAACTAAGTTTTTCACTCAACTCAGAACTGGTAAGAGTAGGAGGAGGAATATCTTAGGGAGTTTTGTCTTCTATAAGAGTCTGTTCGGCCTCACTCTCACTTTTCTTAACCTACGAACCCTTAATACTCACATACCCTATACTAGCAAAAGCTCTAGAATTGTAACATTTTGAGACAGCGATAAAAGGATAATCAGATATTGAGATTTGATGGGCTTCCAGAATATGGGTGATTGCCATACCATAGGGTAAACTAGTGGGATCTTCAGCACTCTCTATCATAAAATTTATGACCCATGAGGAAAGCTTGAGTTTGAGTTTGGTAATGAGACAGTAGACAAAAATGTATCCCTTTGAGAGAAAGTTGAAAAAGAGCCAGTGCGGGGAAGTAAAGAGGTTGCCACAATATGATCCGGAACTCAGGTCTCAAAACTCACATCACTAGGACCCAATTAATTTGGAAGGGTTTCAAAGGGATTTTCAATTGTTTGGCTTGGTCAAAAGAAATTTCAAGGTTCTCAGGCCATACATTGTTAAATAGAGTAGGTAAACCAGAGCAACGATATTGGAAAAGTGAATCAAACAGGGCACAATCAAGAACAATGTGTTTATCTAGTACTGGAGATTCTAGCCTATCTGATTTATTTGATCGGAGATTGGCATAAAACATACGGACTAAGGGCTCATAAACTTTAGGCGGAGGAACAGAGAGAAATTTTTCCCACCCCTTATAGATAAAAAGATCTTTTACCTGACAGTTGAGAGCTTGTATATCATCAAGTTCCACGACTCTTCCATGGGCGATGGGCTTATCCTTGAGAGAAATAAAAAGATCCATATTTGGGGTATCCCAGAAATTTAGGTCAGAATCAAGTGAGACTGAGAAATCAACTTTTGATTTCATTGGAGTGGATGAGATGGGGAGGATCTTCCATGGGTCGTTTGCCTAGGGCTTTTTCTCCTAGAAGTTGAGAGGGTTCAGAGAAATCACCTTGGGATGAGGCGTAGCCTTCAGAGTGATCAGACCCTAGGTCTAATTGCTCAGGAGGAGCGAAAGGGGGTTAGAGAGAGTGCTTTTTCTAGTAGAAGCAGTGGGGGTCTTGGAATGTTTTTCACCATTGAATAAGAGGTTTTGGAGAGAAGATGGGTGTGAGGGTAACTGAATAGGTTCTCTAACTTAAGTAGGAAATATTTGATGGTTGAGTACAGAAAAAGAAAAGGTGTTAGTTGAGAAGATGTGATGATTGGCTTTCCATCTTCGTACTTCGAACTGATGTGAAAATATAGGGAAAGAATCGGGGGTGCAATTAATGTGTGGGAAAGGACAATTATAACACTTTTTATAAAAAGAGCACATAGGTCCTAAGAGTTTTTTGACCAGCATATAATACCAAATAATTTTCTCAAAGTACAAAATCTTTCTTCTAGCAAAGGCTTAGTAAAAATGTCGGCTAATTGAGTAGTGGTACCAACAAAAGCTATTTTTATATCACCTTTAAGAACATGATCTCTAATAAAATAATGCTTAATATATATATGCTTAGCGCTAGAGTGATGCACATGATTTTTTGAAAGACAAATAGCACTAAAATTATCACAAAAAATTTGTATAGGTTTAAACAAAAGTTCATAGTCACCCAGTTGATGAGACATCCACAGAAGTTGCGCACAACATAGTCCAATTGCAATGTATTCAGCTTTTGTAGTGGATATGGCAACTGATGCTTGCTTTTTGCTATTCCAGGATATTAATGCCTTTCCTAGTAATTTACAAGTGCCCCTTGTGCTTTTTCTATCTTCTTTGTCACCTGCAAGATCAGCATCTGAAAAACCTTCTAATTTAAACGAGTTAGAGCGAGGATACCATAATCCATGAGATATTGTTCTAATGAGATATCGAATGATTCTTTTTACAGCAGTCAGATGTGACTCCTTGGGAGCCGACTGAAACCTGGCGCATTTACATACGCTAAACATAATATATGGTCGACTTGCTATCAGATATAGTAGTGATCCAATCATTCCTCTGTATTTGGTTTCATCGACTGGAGTGCCCTGTTCATCTTTATCCAAATTTGTAGCAGGGCTCATAGGAGTCCCAATTGACTTATCATTGCTCATGCCAAATTTCTGAATTAGCTCATTTTGTATATTTAGTCTAACAAATAAAGGTTCCTTCTTCGATTTGTTGAATTTGTAGCCCAAGAAAGAATATGAGTTCACCCATCATGCTCATTTCAAACTCACTTTGCATAAGACTTGAAAATTCTTGCACATAAGAGGGTTAGCACTTCCAAAAATAATATCATCAACATAAATTTGAATAATAAGATTACCTTCCGTTGATCGTTTAATGAACAACGTAGTGTCTATTTTACCACTGGTAAAGCCATGATCAACAAGAAAAGTACTCAACCTATCATACCAGGCACGTGGAGATTGTTTCAAACCATGTAATGCTTTAGAAATCTTGTATACATGGTATGGAAATTTTGAATCCTCAAAGCCTGGAGACTGTTTTACAAAGACTTCTTCCTCGATGAATCCATTTAAAAAGGTGCTTTTGACATCCATTTGAAATAGCCTGAACCCTTTAAAAGATGTGTATGCCAAGAGAATTCGTATAGATTCTGATCGAGCTACTGGGGTAAAGGTCTCATCATGGTCGACTCCTTCTTGCTGTGAATAACCATGAGAAACTAATCTCGCCTTATTTCTAATGACTTTTCCATCCTCATTCAATTTGTTTCTGAATACCCACTTTGTTCCGATTCCAGACACATTATCAGGTTTGGGTATTAATTTCCATACTTGATTCTTGCTGAATTGATCCAATTCCTCTTGCACGGCTTGCACCCAGCTTAAATCCTTCAGTGCTTCCTCTACCTTTTTTGGCTCAACTTGAGAGATCAATGCAATATTTGCTTTCTTTTTTAGGGCAGCCCTAATTTTCATTCCTTTATTTGGATCCCCTATAATATATTTCTGAGGATATTCAGGTTCTCTTCTCCATTCATTTAGTCAGACTATATTTGTAGTCAATTTTTCTAGTTGATTTGAAGTATTGTTGTTATTTTCTATAGTTGGCTCAATCATGCTAGTCGTGTTAATCGACTCCTGTGGTTTTCCTTTATCATGAGCTCCTTGAGTTTGCTATTCGTCACCTACAGTTGTTCATTTCTCGACCAAGGGATTATTTTTATCGAATATAACATGTACAGATTCTTCTACACATAAAGTACGTTTATTAAAAACTCTAAAAGATCTTCTATTTAATGAATAGCCAAGAAAAATACCTTCATCACTTCTTGGATCAAACTTTCCAAGATTGTACTTACCATTATTGTGAATAAAACATTTGCTTCCAAAGGGATGAAAATAACTAATATTTGGATGTTTACCTTTCCAGAGTTCACAGGGGGGCTTTTTTAGAATTGGCCTTATAAGGCAACGATTGAGAATGTGGCATGCAGTAGTTACGCCTTCTGCCCAGAAATGATTTGGCAATGAGTGTTCTAGTAGCATGGTTCTTGTGATGTCTTGGAAGATTCTGTTCTTTCTTTCTACAACTTGCTGTGGTGAGCATGGTGCAGAGAAATTATGAGTGTATCCTTGATCGTTATAGAAGTCCTCAAAAGCTCTGCTTTCAAATTCTCCTCCATGGTCACTCTGAATTTTTGAGATTAGATATCCCTTTTCTCTTTCAATCCTTTTGCAGAGAACTTCAAAGTTTCTTAAGGCTTCATCCTTATGAGACAAGAAAATCACCCAAGTGAAACGTGAAAAATCGTCAACAATAACAAAAGCATATTTCTTACCTCCTAAGCTAGCAGTTCTAGTAAGTCCGAATAAATCCATGTGAAGTAGTTGCAGAGGTTTCTAAGTAGACACAATATCTTTGTTTTTGAAAGAGTTTTTAGTTTGCTTACCTATTTGGCATGCATTACAAATGTGAGTTCTAGAAGAATTCAATTTAGGTAAGCCAATAACTAAATCATGTTTGGACAGTTTTTTAATAAAATGCATGCTTGCGTGGCCAAGTCTTTTGTGCCATAGCCAGGGATCATCAGAAATAGAGGTTAAGCAGATGTGGCCATTTATATTTTCAAATCCATCAAGTATATAAACATCTCCATACCTTTTTTCAGGAAGGATTATCTTACCTGATTCGCCTTCAATAGCACAACCTGTTCTTTTAAACTTTACCTTATAGCCTGAGTCACAGAGTTGACTTATACTTAGGAGATTGTAGTTTAGGCCATCAACAAGATATATTTCCGTAATCTCACAATTGATGTTAAAGGAAATTGTTCCAGTGCCAACTATATTGCCCCTTGAATCGTCTCCAAATCTTACACTTCCTCCATCGATCTTTGTAACTTCTTTGAACAGGTTTTTATCACATGTCATATGGCTGGAACACGCACTATCTAGATACCATTTTCCTTTACGGCTTACTCTGTGGTGTTCCTACAAGACAAAATGATCACTTTCTTTTAAGTACCCAAGCTTTCTTGGATACTGGAGAGTTAGTGTTACTAGGTTCAGGATATTTTGGCTTCCAAACCCATCCTGACATATTAGATTTTCGAAAGTGACAACTGGAATATTTGTTCCCACTTTTATTACAATAATGACATTCAGCTCTAGACCTGCTTTCAGGTCTCTCATAAGTGTTAGAACCAGCCGATATAGAGTTACTTGATTTCTTCCCAGTTGACTTGTAAGTCATCTGGTCCGACTGACTGGTTGATTTGTTTCTGATTGGTTCCTTTCCAGTTGACTTGTAAGTTGTCTGATTTGACCTAACAGAACTATGACTGGTGGATTTGCACAAGCTGTTAAGCTGCATTTGCAATTCCTCAGACTCTTATTGAAATACTTCTTTTTTGATTTCACATACTTCATGTTTGATTTTCCAGTATTTGATTTCCTTAGTAAGTCTCTTAAGTTCATTTATCATTCTTTGAGACTCCTTTAAGGTAGAGTCAAGAATATCGTGCAATTCATTACATCTTTCACAGTCATAAGATCTTACCTCGCTAATTTCACCTCGTGCCATGAAGCAGTTTTCATCATTTGCATCATCTTCATCTGTCCAGCACTCTGAGATTTTGTCTATTTTATTTTCCAGAATGGTCATAAAACAAACATTTCCTATTTCTTCATGGTCTAATTCAACCTCATCGCTCTAACTTCCGAAAGATTTGTTCTTGTTGAAGCCTCTAGAGATCTTCCTTTTCAGTTCTGGACATTCAGCTTGAATGTGCCCGAATTTTCCACATTCGTAGCATTTGTCGTTGTTCTTGTCCTGTTCGTTGTATTGTTTGGATCATCTTGGAGGGAATCTTCCTTTCCTTGTGTTTTTGTATATTCTCATTAGTCCATCAATGTTTCTAGACATCATAGCAATCTCTTCTTGTAGAGCTTCAGGATCATCAGTTTCATTTTCAGCTAATTCAGTAGATGCTTTGAATGCAACTATTTTCTTTTTCTCCTCTTAATTTGTCTTTTTCAGATGCGTCCTTTCAAAAGCAATGAGTTCTCCTCATAGTTCATCATAGGATAATTTGTTTAGGGCTTGAGATTCCAGCGTGACTACTTTGGTCTGCCAAGTGGTTGGCAAACTTCTAAGAATTTTTCTGACTGATCACCACTGGTGTAGGGCTTACCAAAAGCTTTTAAGTCACTGATTATCTTACTAAATCTAGCAAACATTTCCTCAATAGATTCTCCTTCTTTCATTGAGAAGAGTTCGTAGTCATGAACTAGCATATTGATGTGAGTTTCCTTTAATTTGCTGGTTCCCTCATAAGTGACTTCAAGTTTATCCCACATCTCTTTGGTTGTATCATGACTTGATATTTTCTCATATTCTTCACCACTTATAGTATTGTGAAGTAGATTCCTTGCCTTGTTGTTTACTTGAACAGCTTACAGTTGTTCCTTTGAGTATGAGTCTATGTCATCAGGATCAGCGAGTGGTAGAGTGCTAGCGGGTAGTGGTTAATTTCCATTCTTGATGACTCTCCATACTTTAACATCGTATGCTTTGGAAAAGATTTCTATTCGTACTTTCCAGTGAGAGAAGTGTTGTCCATTGAAGTATGGTAGTCTAACTTCTGAAGTTCCTTCCTGAAAGAGAGCTCTTTTGATAACCTGATTTGCCATGATCTTTTATCACAAGCTGTTAAGCAAAAGATAAAATGTGAGTCTTGCTCTGATACTAATTGAAAGTACAAGAGGGGATGAATTGTAAATTATTTAAAATAAATCGCTTATAAGTTGACTTATAACTAGAGTAGTCGACTGGATATGATAATTAAGCAGGTATGATATCTTAAATTAAAATGCAGAAAGTAATTTGCAGGAATTAAAGACACCAGGATTTTATACTGGTTCGGATTCAATGTGAATCCTAATCCAGTCCCCTTGGGTTGCAAGGGAGTTCTCTTCTAGTAAATGAGTTTCTTTCAAGTACAGATGTAATGAATATCGCTCAGTTCTTCTAGCACTCATTTGATACAATGCCTCACTAGTTGTGTACCCTTTTTCTATCCCTGACTTGTTACGCAGCAGATTTAAGTAAGCTACTATGCTTGTTTGCAGTAGAATAAGGAGAGTATTTTGGTTCGATCAAAGTATGTTTAGACTAGGGTTTACAAGGGAGTATTTATAATATAATGGATAGAGGCTTATCAACCCAAGGGTTTTGATCCTTGGAAGGAATTGATTCTTTCCAAGAATAAGGAGTAAGTCGTTAGCTCCACTTGATCTTCTTTCCTTTGGCAGAGGATTGCAATGCAAGATATTCCTTGATTGTTTGATCTTCCAAAAATAATCGCTTCCCAGATATTCTTCCATCTTTTATTCTTCCGTGATTCTGCCTTGATTATTCAGCTCCGCTAATCCCTGATCTTCTGCCTTGATTATTCTAGTTCTGTTAATCATGTTGTTGCTGATTTGAGGAAGATTGATTTCCTAGATTTACGAAGCTAATCCTGATTTGCTGATGAATATTTATTTCTTTCCTTGCAAATCCTTGCGAGTGAATTCTTCCCTTGTTTGTTATGAACTATGCCGGCAGTTCTTCTTCACTTCTTTGAGTTCCTACATATGTATATTAATTGCATCATTATAACATGATCTAACACAAGAAACACAAAGAGTAAAGGAGAGACAAATATGGATGACTTAAGTGGAATTCAAAAGGAAAATGTTGAGAACGCAGACACTTTAGATGGTCGTAGTACTCTGGCCCCAAATGTTCTGGTTTCGAGACTGGAACAAAAGATACTGAACTGCAAGGAGAACTTGAGCAGGTTCACAACTTGGCAAACCTGTCACTTACCCTCAATGTCCCTAACCTCAACCAACAGAACACAAAGAACCCGACACCTCCTCAGAACACACAAAACCAACAGCCACAAAATCCTCCCGCACCAAATCAATACGCAACTCCACCCAAAACATTAATCCACTACCAACACCAACTCCGCAACAACACCATCAGCCAATTCATTACCTGCCAGCCACCACTTACCACACTCCCCAAAATACACCACCACTCATTCTCAATCCCCAAAACTCCACCAATAACTATCACTATACCCAAGTTCCTGGCACCTACCAAAGCAACCCTATATACATGGAAACTATACCTCATTCTACCCAACCAATCTCCTGTACACCGGAGTCCTCAAAGAAGGACTTGCTCATTAAAAACATGGCTGAAGAACTCAAGAAGTTAACCAGCCGAGTTCAAGGTGTTGAGGAAGACAGAAGAATAGAAGGTTTGAACTATGAAGATCTATGCATACAGCTGGATGTCGAACTGCCAGAGGGGTACAAACCTCCGAAGTTCGAAATTTTCGATGGCACAGGTGATTCCAGGGTTCATCTAAGGACCTATTATGACAAGCTAGTCAGGGTCAGGAAACATGAAAAGATCCAGATGAAGCTCTTTGTGAGGAGCCTTACTGGGGATGCTCTGTCTTGGTATATCATCCAGAACCCCAAGAAATGATCTAATTGGATAAGCATGGTGTCGGATTTCATGGACCGGTTCATCAGATGTCTTCTACATTCAGAATCTCAAGAAGAAACCTATTGAGGCTTTCCGCGAGTATGCTACTCGTTAGAGATCGGAAGCATCCGAGGTCAGGCCCTCTTTAGACGAAAAATAGATGAATAAATTCTTTGTCAAGGCACAGGATCCACAATATTATAAGAGGTTGATGGTCATCAAAAATCACAAATTTTCCAATATCATCAATTTTGGAGAAAGGATCGAGGAAGGAATCAAGAGCGGGATGGTAATGAACTTCGAGGCACTGCAAGCCACAAATAAGGCACTACAATCAGGTGGCATATCGAAAAAGAGAGATGTTGGGGTAGTAATGGTGGCTCAGAGTCCAAAATCTCCACTTGTATATCAAACACATCCACCTACATACCAAACACCTACACCTACATACCAAGCACCTCCGCCCATATATCAAGCATCACCACCCACATACCAAGCATCACCAACCACATACCACCTTTATCTCCTAGATATTCCCAACCAGTCACTGTGCATCACACCTATAACTCCCAACCATCCCACTTCCAATCACCACCAGCTCGCCAAAATTATCCAAGACCAAGACCCAACTTCGACCGCAAGCCACACAAATAATACATCGCTATTGCTGAGCCCATCGACCAACTATATGAAAGGTTAAAAGCCACAGGTTACATCACTCATGTTCCCGCTGTGGCATTCAAAAATCTATCCCAATAGGTCAGCCCGAACAAGACTTGTGCGTACCATTCTGGCAAGAAAGGGCACACCACTGTTGAGTGCTGAACATTAAAGGATAAGATCCAGACGTTAATTGACAACAAGGTCATACAAGCAAAATAAGTCGCACCTAATGTCAGTAACAATCACCTCCCTGATCATAGAGGTAATGATGTACATGTGATAGAGACAAATGAAGAATGGGACCCTAAGGGATTGATTGGGCTTATTCGAGAAGGCAACGACTTTAAGGTTGCAGTCACACTTACTTCTATTGTGGTTTAGACTCAGGCACCTATTGATGTTGAGGTAACTACATCAGTTCCATTCGAGGTAGAAGTGGCTCCGCCCGCAGCAAATTCCACTTCATTTGAAGTAGAAGTGGTCACACCTTTTACTATGACGGTGCCAACTACACTCCCATTCAACTCAAAAGCAATACCTTGGGATTATGTTGCCGAGGCTCAGCAAAAAGGGAAGACTAAGATAGAGGAATCTGACACCGCATAAGGAATGACTAGAACTGGAAGAGTCTACACCGGAACACCGGAAAGGTTCTAGTAAGGAGTCCACTACTAAGCAGTCTATCATTGAGATCGGTCTATATAACCTATGGAGCAAAGTACAAGCAAAGGAATATTCTGTTGTTGACCATCTGAACAAAGTCCCTGCTCAGATATCTATCCTGTCACTATTGCAGAATTCATAGGCACACAAGAACGCTCTGATGAAAGTACTGAGCGAGGCTTATGTACCCAATAACTGTTGAAATGTCAAACTCCCACATTGGTGGGGGACTTTATTTGGGGGAGGATTTCTCCCTATAAAAGGAGGCCTAATGTTTAGGATTTAAACACACCTCTCATTTGCCTTCTTATCTTCTTAAGGCATTTGTATCTTCTCTCTTTAGTATTATTTCACATGTATTTTTGGAGTGGAATAAAATATTGGTTGTGTCCGAGGAGTAGGCAAAATTAGCCGAACCTCGTAAATTCTGGTGTTCCTTTTATTGTTGTTTTATTATCTTATTTATTATTTGGTGGCTGGCATAATTTTTTGTATAATAGTTGTGACTCATTCACACTATATACATTTGGTTTCTGCAACAATTGGTATCGGAGCCAAGGTACTGTCTAAGTATGCTCTGTGGTTGTAGTATAGTCTGATCTTCCACATTAGAAAAGATTTATCTTGGTAACTGAGTCAAGGTTCTATCTGAATATGCTCTTTGGTTGCAGCTTAGTCTGATCTTCCACACCAGAAAGGAAATAATCTTGGTTTGTGTCGTCAGCTATTAAATAATATTTGTGTCAAAGATGGGAGATAATAAACAAGAAGAATCTACATCAAGTGTCAATAATACGTCATCATTGGAATCTTCGCTTATGACAAGAATTGTGTCAAATGCGAAATTTGCGATAGAAATATTTAATGGGTCTGGACATTTTGGGATGTGGCAAGGCGAGGTTCTAGATGTCCTTTTTCAACAAGGGCTAGATCTGGCCATTGAAGAAAAGAAACCAGATGTTATTGGAGAAGAAGATTGGAAGATTCTCAACCGTGTTGTTTGCGGTACCATTCGATCCTACCTTGCTAGAGAGCAGAAATATCCATACACAAAGGATACTTCTGCAACTAAATTATGGAAAGCACTGGAGGATAAATTTTTGAAGAAAAACAGTCAAAATAAATTATACATGAAGAAGAGACTGTTTCACTTCACCTATGTTCTTGGTACCACGATGAATGAACATATCACCAGTTTTAATAAGTTGGTCACAGATTTGCAAAATATGGATACAACTTATGATGATGGTGACTTGGCCTTGATGTTGTTGGCGTCACTTCCTGACGAGTACGAGCACCTTGAAACTACTCTACTCCATGGAAATGACGAAGTTTCTCTCAGAGAAGTTTGTTCGGCTTTTTGCAGCTATGAACAAAGAAAGCGAGAAAAATAGAAAGGCGGAGAAGGAGAAACACTATTTGTGAGGGGTCGTCCTCAAAATCAAACGAGGACAAAGAAAGGAAGATCTAAGTCAAGATCTAAACCCAGCAAAGATGAATGTGCCTTTTGTCTAGAAAAGGGCCACTGGAAGAAAGACTGTCCGAAGTTGAAGAATAAGGCCAATCATAACAATGGAAAGGCCATTATAGATTCAAATGTAGCTGACTGTGATGATTCAGATTTCTCATTAGTTACAACAGAGTCATCAACATCAACAGACATATGGTTGATGGACTCAGCTTGTATCTATCATATGTGTCCCAATAGGGACTGGTTCGTAGAATTTCAAGAAGGAGAATATGGAGTCATCCACACAGCGGACAACAGCCCTTTTACCTCATATGGAATTGGTTCAATATGATTAAGGAACCATGATGGAATGATCAGAATATTAACAGATGTTAGATATGTACCAGCTTTGAAGAAGAATCTCATCTCTATGGGAGCCCTCGAATCAAAAGGGTTCAAAATCATTACAGAAAATGGAGTGATGAGAGTATGCTCTAGTGCACTAGTGGTAATGAAGGCTAATCGGAAGAACAATAACATGTATTGTTATCGTGGTAGTACAGTTATTGGGACAGCAATAGTGACGTCCAGTGACGACAAAGAGGCAAGAGCAACCAGGCTATGGCACTTGCGCTTGGGACATGCTAGAGGAAAATCCTTGAAAACTCTATCAGATCAAGGATTGTTAAAGGGAGTAAAGGCTTGCAATTTGGAGTTTTGCAAGCATTGTGTCAAAGGGAAACAAACAAGGGTTAAATTTGGTACAGCAATCCATAATACTAAAGGCATTTTGGATTATGTACACTCTAATGTTTGGGGTCCTTCCAAAACACCTTCATTGGGTGGGAAGCACTATTTTGTAACCTTTGTTGATGATTTTTCCTGAAGAGTATGGGCGTATACAATGAAGAACAAAGATGAAGTGCTGGAAATTTTTCTCAAATGGAAGACGGTGGTGGAGAATCAAACAGGCAAGAGGATCAAGTGTATTCGCACAGATAATGGAGGTGAATACAAAAATGATCATTTCAATAAGGTCTTTGAAAATAATGGCATCGTCCGACACTTCACTGTCAAACATACACCACAATAGAATGGAGTAGCAGAACGTATGAACCGGACCTTGCTGGAGAAGGTACGGTGTATGTTGTCCAATGCTGGCTTGGGCAAAGAATTTTGAGCTGAGGCAATTACATATTCATGCCACCTCATTAATCTTCTACCATCTGTTGTTATTGATGGCAAGACACCATTTGAAAAATGGTATGGAAAGCTTGCTGTAGATTATGACTCTTTGCACGTGTTTGGATCAACTGCATACTATCATGTAACAGAGTCGAAATTGGATCCAAGGGCAAAGAAGTCTATTTTTATGGGGATTACTTCTGGAGTCAAAGGATACCACTTATGGTATCCTAAGACAAAGAAAGTAATATTCAGCATGGATGTTACCTTTGATGAATCTGCTATGGTAAACAAGGTAACAAATGAAGATACCAAAAAAATGAGGGTGCTTCTAAGCAGGTGGAGTTTGAGGGAAAAATTATTTTTCCTAAACAAGAAGCAGAGGAGGAAACAAATGAAGATTATCCTCTAGAAAGAGAGCCAGTAGAGGAGATTCCAACTCAAGAACCTCAACAACAACTTGAATCAATAGCAACCAGCAGGCTAAAAAGGACAATAACGAAACATGTTCGACTCATAGAGACGGTTGCTTGTGCAACCTTAATTATAGTTGATGATGTTCCTACCACTTATAAAGACACAGTCTAAAGTTCAAAAGAAGATAGGTGGAGGATTGCCATAAATGATGAAATACAGTCCCTTCATTAGAATCATACATGGAGATTGGCCAATCTCTCGAAGGGAAAGAAAGCAATTGGGTGCAAATGGGTATTTGCAAAGAAAGAAGGATTTCCTAACCAAGAAGATGTTCGCTACAAAGCAAGATTGGTGGCCAAAGGATATGCTCAAAAGGAGGGAATTGATTACAATAAAGTATTTTCTCTAGTTGTAAAACATTCCTCCATTAGAATTATGTTGGCTTTTGTAGCACAATTGGATTTGGAACTAGTTCAGATGGATGTAAAAACTGCGTTTTTACATGGAAACTTGGAGGAGGAAATCTACATGACTCAGCCAGAAGGATTCAAAGCTGCTGGAAAAGAAAATATGGTGTGCAAACTTGAAAAATCATTGTACGGATTGAAACAATCTTCTAGACAATAGTACAATCAGTTTGACAAGTTTATGTTGGAGCAAGGGTACAAGAGAAGAAAATACGATCATTGAGTGTATTTTTGCAAGCTTAAAGATGGTTCTTTTATATATCTTCTCCTATATGTTGATGATATGTTGATAGCTTCCAAGAATTCGAAAGAAATTGATAAGTTGAAGATTCAACTGAAGAAGGAGTTCGAGATGAA